>JAPYZE010001863.1:5271-46084 GCA_030522805.1 Leptomastidea abnormis
CTGAAAAAGCAAGCGCGCCCCTTCAAAACTTCATTACAAAATAACGACGGCAAAACTCGAGGAAAAGCAACGAAGCCAAGAGGAAAACTTCACATAAGTTTGTTCCGAAAAATTTTCGATCGCCAGTCAGTCTTTCGTGAAAAAAAAAAGTGTATATTTTTTCTTTCTCATCACTCCTACTTCGTCATCCAACTTGATCACTTCATTAATATTTTCTGAATCTATGGACGAGAAAATACTGTAACGTTAGAAAAAAAAAAAAATGAAGAACCGAGGTGGAAAATTTTTAGCGTGAATAAGACATCAAGAAGTTTTAAAGTCCTTCTGTTATCAAGTTTTATAAAAATCTATTGACGCAAAATATATTACTTTCATACAATAAAAATATTCCTTAAAAAAAAAAAAAGAAAAAATAAAGAAGTTGATTATATTAAACAACAATTGCATCCATTAAAATTTTTCATTTACACAATCTTTATATCGATTAAACTTTCTCTTTTATCTCGTAATTAAAAAACCTCTCTGACAACTGTTAAACATCTGTGTTGACAAAATAAAAAAAAAAATAAAAAAATCTTATCGGAATTATAGAAATGAATGTTTGACATTTCTTTCTCCTCCAAAAACTAAACTTTTTATTTATCAATCGACACATACCGACCATATTTCTTATACTGACAAGTGTTGAAGATAAGGAACTACTTGACACCTTATAGTGTAAATATTTTTACTAATTAACTTCTATCAGTGATTTTTTACGATGTTTACCGATACACTCAAACATATTTAACATCTTTTTCGGTGTATCGTAATTATTTCAAATTAAATAAAAAAAATAAAAAAGATATGATATAATCATTCTGTAACTGTCAAACTTTTAAAAAACACAGGAAAAGAAAAAAAAGTATTAAAACAGCCAATAAAATCTTATTTAAACTCATAATAACTAAACTCCTGTCCTACTTTTTTTACCTATTTAAATAAAAATAAATAAAAAAGAGTGCAAGCAAAAATATCACCTATGCATAGGAAACATATCCATTACGCGTATTTTCTCTACAGTAACAACTCTAGCACCTATAAAACACTTTTCGCGTGGTATATATATAATCACAAAAACGACCACTAAAAAAACGGAGTAGCGGGTGAATCCGTAGGGAATATAGAGAACAAACTCATATAGTAAAGAGAAAAAGATAGTAGAAAACAGATAAAGCGTAAGCCCAGCTGGTAGTAATGATGGTATAGTAATGTAGAAGGTGTGCGATAGGCTAAACTTGATACTCTTGATAGTTGAAGTGGCGTCTCAGCGAATCGAATGTAATATAGTACTGAATTTCCTCCAGCTGACTATACTTGTTAGATGGCTGCGTGGTCTTCTTTTTCTCTTCCACGTCACGTATATACCTTATGTTATATACTAGAAAAATAAACAGCTGAGTAGACGTTGCGATATATATTGTATATTGTATAGAGTTGCGTGTACATGCGTGTTTATTGTTATATACGTTATAATTTTAATGAAGGGTGTATTTACAATTAGAATTATAAGATATTTATTTTTTTTCTATAGATAAACAATAATATTTAGATTAATTAATATTACAATGACTATTGATTATAGTTTAAATTATGTGTATGTCTTTATAACAATATATGGTATTTATGTAGATGAAAATAAAAAGTTGTTTTTTTTGGTTGTGTGAATGATGGTTTGGGATTTTTTTTTTTTAAACTAAATTATAACGAGGGTGAAATTTTACTTATTCCTACGTCATGGTGTTAAACAGATAAATGTCTAATTGAAAAAATATGGCTTAAATTTTTCGTATAATGAACGACTTTCTGATTCTTCGTCTCTTTTTAATATTAAATCATCACCTATATCGAGATAATTTAAATCATATTTTCTTGCTGGATTCCATATCGTTGTAATAACGTGATTGTCTAGTTGAGGAGTTGGATTACTATATAAAAATTGAAAAAAATTAAAAATTTAACTTTTATTTTAATTAGTATATTTCATTTAAAAATAATTGAACTTACCCTGTAGCAGCAAAATTGTACCACATTTTTACTAATCTTTCTACTATCAATCGATCCCTTGTACCTTCTTTAGGAAATTGTTTTATTTTTTTACCTGCTCTAATATAAGCTAAATAAAATAAGTATGATAATTCATCGCCGTGTGCAACTCCTAAAGACAAAAAAATTATTAAAACTTGAAAGAATATTTACAATTTATATCAATTTTTTTATAATTACCATGATATGGTTGTGGTCCTTGATCATTTTGAAAAATCGTTGGCTCATTTCCCATATAAGAAAAATTGTATACGTATGTAGGAGTCCTCGCGTGTTCATGTCGAAAATCAATAACTTTTCGATTAAAATGTGATGCAGTTATATCAGTTAATAAATCGATTAAATTCCATACTGTATCTCTATTTATTGGTTTATTTTTTAAATAAAATTCTCGAAAATCTCTCATTAATTCAGGAAATTTTGATGGTTCACATAGCATTTGATTTTTGACTATTTCTTCTATGTTATCGTTATAATATTTATATGTCTCGTCGTTAAATTGTCCTATTTAAAACATTTGAAATAAAATTTATAAAATATATTTTAACTGTATTTTAAATGATTAAACAAAAAGAGTATACTTACCAATTAAATTTAAAAGACATTCATGACTTGTTTGCCCTATAATAATAGGTATATCCGCGTCATTTCTCAATAAATCCAATAATGGTAATGGTATGACTGGATTTTTAGAATAATAAGCATCAAAAACAGGTGCATATATATCATGAGATAAAACTACTAATTCCTATCAGAAACAGATAAAAAATTATAAATAAATCGGTATAAATTGTAAAATATTCAAAATTTATAAATTCATACTCGTTTTGTTAAAATAGAATCCTCCAATTCAATTAATTTTCTAGCAGGTACAGTACGCAAAAATTCAACAATCTTTACAGGATCATCAGAATTTAAACCAAGCAGCGAAGCAATTTTATAACCATTAATAAAATTATTTTTCCTAAATATATCTTTAATCAAAAATATAGTTCCACTTTGTAAAATAGCTTTGTGAAAGAGACCTAGTTTAAAAATGAAAAAAATAAAATATATTTACAATTTACACATCAATCTAATCTCAATCTCCAATCAATGTAAATAACAGAAATTTTTATGCGGTCAATAAAAAAAACTCACCTTTTGCCATCGGTATCAAAGTAAACAAATGACATATTATCGCACCAGCGCTATGTCCAAAAATAGTAACATTATCAGGATCACCACCAAATGCTTCGATATTTCTTTGCACCCATTTCAAAGCAAAAATAATATCGCGTAAACCTTGATTACCAGATGCAACTTCATGACCAAGATTTAAAAATCCTACAAATCAACCATCGTTAATTATTATCACTTTTACCAAAAAAAATAAAGTAAAATAAAATCTTACTCACCCATAGGACCTAATCTGTAGTTAGTACAAACAAGAACCATATCTTGAGTAACAAGATAGTCCTGACTGTATACAACATCATTCCCTGTACCCTCGACAAAGTTACCACCATGAATAAAAAACATGACAGGTCTCTTGTAACCAATAGCCTTGGTATAAACGTTTAGATAAAGACAATCCTCTTCACCATAAATCTCATGAGGTTTCGGTGTATCGGTCATTTGTTGTATAGCAATACCACCATCTTGTGAAGCATCTCTAATTCCAGTCCATTTCATTGGTGCTTGCGGTTCCTGTATATATTATATTAAATCGTTTACACAAAATTGACTTGAATATGTATATGTATATACATAATACGATTAAATTTGACCACAAAGACCTTTACACCAAATTTACCTGAAATCGCAAAGGACCAAGTGGCGGTTGAGCAAAGGGTATACCCTTGAAAGCCAAATATTCCGTTCCTAATACACTTTCCAACGTCGTGCCTTGAATGTAACCATCGGTCGTACTAATGATGGGTCTACTATCCATGATGCTTGAAAATTAATTAAATCCAGGATGCACATACAAAGACAGTGAGAGACTACTAGCTGCTCTCGTTTGATCAACTGAAATCTTGTGCAACTTGGTGAACAAACTTATATCGATTTTTTTTTTTTTTTAATTATGATTATATTATATCTTTATCAGTGAGTTTACTCAAAGCGCATCGGATTATTTGCACGATTAATGCTCGATCATGTTTCTCTTTTTGCTTGTACGTATACGATATCAGTGCTTAAAGGAAAATTGTGGGGATTCTCCCTCTCGGGGTTCTTTATTTTTTTTTTTTTTTTTTTTACTTTCAACAGCAGCTGTACTTTTAGATGATATCAGTTAAGGTATATATCGATCGTTTTTGACATTTATGTATTAGTCTATAATACGGTATAATAGCTTGGTTTAAAAGCTTTTTAAATTTAGACTTCTTTTTATGAGATATGTATGTATATGGAGTTATGGTTTTTGTGATGAAATAAAATTTAAAATAACACATAAATAATATTTTTCAAATAATTAGAATTTTATTAGCTTTTGATGGATATATGAATTTGTTTTGTAAATTTGAATTGTATTCAGGTATATGACGTAATCATAAATTATATTTCATCTTAATTTTTTTTTTTAAATAAGTCGTCAAAGTACTTAATATTTTAGAAAATAATATTAACACATATTGTCTGTTTTTTCAATATTATCTCGAATAAGAAGTTTTCGTTAAATTTTACTGTTGACCGTATGATGTAGCATTTATTTATTTATCAAAAAATTTTTGTTTCATCCTTCTTCACTTCACTAAGCCGTTTATTTTTGTTGCGAAATTTTTTTATTTGTATTATAAAGTTGAGTTGACTTTTTATTGAACGCAATCCGTTACGTCAGCAATAAATTAAATACCCATCAAATTTGATATAAAGTGAACATGCAAGACTTTTATCGGTTTCAGTTTCATTTTATAAATCAGGTATATTTTAGAAAATATATTTGTTTATTAAATTAAATTTTTATAAAATAATTGATGGTATTTATAACAAATATTTTATGTAATTATTTGTTATTGTAAAATCTTGAATATATACCAAAAACAAGTTATTAGCTGCCATTAATTCTAATCCAATGTGATGAGTCATCATTTGAAATTACGTGTTTAACATCATAAATAAAACTGTTTAGAAAACAGTTTGAGTATACTTGACCCAATTAATAAAATCAACTTAATTAAAGTGTGTGCGTGCATATAACCACGTATTAAAGCCGTTGACCTTCGTTGATTTTTGGGACATAAAAGCAATTTTAACTTTAGTGTTATTCAAAAAACATATGCGTTAAACCATACAATTGTTGATTTAAAATATCAATAAGTTTTATTTAAAAAAATTTATGCATAAATATATTTTTTTCTTTTTTTCATATTACATAGATTTTAGATACAGATAATGATCAATAATTAATATCTTATTATAAATTACAATACAACTGACTGATTTTTTCATAAAAAATTCGATCTTCGGTATCTTTATCATTTTTCAACTCAAGTTTATCGTCAATATTCAGATAAAACAAATCATTTTTGTCTATCGATCTCCAGGTGGTAGTGATATAACAATCATCTGTTTTTGGCGTAGGATTTCTAAAATTTTCGAAAAGAAAATATAAATTAAATAATCAAATTTTAATTTATTGATTAGAAAAAAAAATTAAACACCACTTATGAAGCTTACCCTGTAAGAGCAAAGTTGAACCACATCCTAATCAATCGTTCTAAAATAATTCTGTCTCGCGTTCCTTCTTTAGGAAATTGATTAGGATCATTTTTTCTCATATACGTTATATAAAACATATAAGACAATTCATCGCCATGTGCTACTCCTAATAGAAAAATAGAAATAAAAAAGTATTAATATCACATGAAATATAATAATTTTCAATAGATTATTAAATCAATGATTATATTGATATCAACCTTTCAGAGGCTGTGGTCCTTCATCATTACCATAAAACGTAGGTTCATTTCCCATATAAGAAAAATTGTAAACGTAAGTAGGTGCTGTGGCATGTTTAATACGTAAATCAATTAATTTCCTATTCAAATGTCTAGTACATAAATCTGATGTCAAATGAATTAGATCCCATACGTTTTCTTTGCTTATAGGTTTGTTATTAAAATAAAATTCTCGTATATTTCTCATAATATCTGTAAATTTCGATGGATCTTTCAATAATAATCGACTTTTTACAATTTCTTCTATATTGTGATTGTAAAATTTGTAAAAATTATCGTCTTCCAATTGTCCTGAATTAATTTAAAAAATTTTGAAATATTATAAATGACAGATAGTAAAAAAAATAAATGAACAGAATTTAATAATTAACAAACCTACAAACAACAAAAGACTTTCATGAGAAGTATGACCTAAAATAATTGGAATACTTGCATCATTCTTTAATAATTTTGATAATGGCTGTGGAATTATCGGATCATCGGTGTATTCGCCATCAAATATCGGCCTGTATTCCATCAAATCGTGAATTATCCTATCCTATAAAATATATTTTTATTTTCTAAATATCATAAAAATTAATAGACTTTAGAGATGACCAAGATTGTTTTTACCTGTTCAGTTAAAATTTTATTTTTCAATCTGACAAGTGTTTTAGCTGGTACGGTACGTAGAAATTCAATTACTTTTATAGGATCATTAGAATCTAACCCTAGTAGAGAAGCTATTTTAAAGCCATTCATAAAATTATCTTCTTTTAATAAATTTCTAGCCATAAAAATAGAACCACTTTGTAAAATCGCCTTGTGAAATAAACCTAAACATTAATAATAATCCTCTATAATATTAAAATCCTTCGATTAATGTGTATTATTCAATTATATTTTTCAAATCAATCAATTCTTTTCATATCCAACAATATTGATTACACGAGAGCATTAAATTTCTGTATTTTTCAATATAACTGATTAATCACATTATATTTGTGTTTATTGTTATGTCTTTTTTTTTTTATTTTTAATCTTACGCAATGTAAAACAAACGTAAACAATGTTTAAATTTAGGCCTTATTTTTGGAAAAACACACACGCATCTTCGTGTATACACAGCATGATTTTACGTATAAACATGCAAACAAAATTTTTAAATGTTATTGTCAGAGTACTGACGCCATTTAATGTTATTGGTAATAAGGAAAAATTTATTTTGCGAATTATTATTGAATTGACTGGAGAATAAGATTATTGTTAAGTCTACTTTATCAATAATTATCTTTCTTTGTAATATTATGACTGATTTGCTTAATATTTAAAAAAAAAACAATTTTAAAATTACGTAGTATTAAAATCAACCTTTTGTAATGGGCAAGTACGTAAACAATTGACACACCATTGATCCAGCGCTACTACCAAAAATAGTAACATTATCAGGATCACCTCCAAATGCTTGAATATTTTTTTGCACCCATTTTAAAGCAAAAATTATATCTCTCAAACCCTGATTTCCAGACGCCACTTCGTGTCCAAGATTTAAAAATCCTACAATTATAAGATATAATAAATAATAAAAAAAATTAAAACATTTAAATTAAAAAAAAATAAATAAATAAAAAAACACACCAAAAGGTCCTAATCTATAATTAACACATACAAGTACCATATCCATTGTAACTAAATAATCCTGCCCATAAATACACTCATTTCCCGTTCCCTCAATAAAATATCCACCATGAATAAAAAACATAACCGGTCGTTTATGTCCAATAGCATTAGTGTAAACATTTAAATAAAGACAATCTTCACTTCCAATGATATTATAAACAGGCTCAGGAATGTCAAATTGATATTGCATTGCAATATCACCGGCATGCTTTGATGCGTCACGTATACCAGACCATTTTAAAGGAGGTTGCGGTTTCTGATGAGCGTATAAAAATTGTGTCAGTTGTGAAAATAACACTTGTATTATTTTAAGTGTATATATTTTTTTTTTTTTTTTTGATTACCTGGAATCGTAATAATCCAATTGGTGGCTGAGCATATGGAATACCTTTTAAAGCTAGATAGTTTATTCCTAGAACACTTTTTGTTATTTTACCCTGAAGCTTTCCTTCGTTTACGGTAATAATAGGCCCGTCCATATTTTTACGTAATTATTTTAAAATTATAAGATTACAAAAAAAAAAATATGAGTCTTTACTGCTACTGATCAATTAATGCGCATGCTTATCAATGAGCTTAACGTTTTGCTAAAAAATATTGCTATCGAGATGATGTATCTGCATTTACTTGCAATCTGTTTAATAAAAATATATCTATCTGATAAGCATATTTGATTGTTACAAAGTCAATGTTAAAATTTTGATTGATGCAATAATCATTTTAAAATTAAATTCAAATTAATGATTGATAATGAGTTCAAAAATTTAAAAGTTTAATTTTAAATATGAATAATGTGTACTATGTAAATAATTAGTATTTTTGATTAGTTTAATATAATCATAACTTCTATAAGAATTCAAGTATTCATTTATAAATTACATCATTTAAATATTTAAGTGATGTTTGAAGATTAACATTTTATAAAAATAGTCAAACTTTTTGTAAGATATACTACAACACTTCTAGCGACTCTCATGATTTAAAAAAATGTTAATCACATTACTTATAGTCATTGCTTTTACTGCACAATTTTAATACTTCATTAAATTTAAAAATAATCACTTGATTTATTGAACAGCCCGTGTGGTTTTACGAACATTTAATAAGTACATATAATGACATGGCGAGCTCATCGCGTCAATTTCTTCTCATGTGTATTATGGAATTAACGTCAGAGTTTGTTTATTGGGATTTTTTCACCTGCAGTGATTAACGCGTTTCGGCAAAATTATTTGTTGTCGCCAACTCGACGGAAAAGTGTTTTTATTACCGCGACAAAGATTATCAATTCACCAATTAAGTAAGAGCAAAAAAAACAACATGATTACTTGTTCCAAACAACTCTTATTTCATCATTCTCTTTCAATGTGATTTAAAAAATTTGTATTTTATTACCATAACAGACAATAAATTTTATTTTTAAAAAAATATGTCTTATAGTTATATCACTTTTGTACAAAATATACATACTTTTCTTTAACATTTTCAATAATTGATATTTTTTGAAACTATAAACAAACAAGTAATTATTTACATATAATGAATATTTCCTATATTGAGTAAAGATAGCACATTCTTAATTATAATGTGTAATGCTCTTAATAAATGCAGTCTTTCTGTAGTTATCGACAAAGTTTTTTCTGTTGCATTGATGTTAGACTAAAATTAAAAAAAAAAAAAAGGAAATTAATAAAAAATACATCAATTTGTAAATTTAAATTTGTATAACTAAAGCATTATTATTATTATTATTAAAACTTACCATTAAAACTCGATACCTTCTATAATAGCTACTAAATTTGTGACATAAGCTTGTTACAAATGACCAAATGTTGTGAATGTGAAATTCTAATTGCTGCTTATTATCTTTGGTAATAAGTGAAATTGAAGATTGTAATACATCTGGATATTTCATTATGTAGTTGTAAATAAGATCCCAGGATTCCTGAAGAGTATGTATTTTTTCAATATGTACATATTATAGCATTACAGATACTTTATATATAAAATACGTAAATACTCACATCATCAATTATATGTTCAAATTCTGAGATTTCATTTATTGGAAGAATCTTTGGATATTCATTATTGAGTACTAGTTTATTGTATTTATCCAATATACTAGAAATTCTAACATTATTATACAAAACAAATGTGGCACCTGTAATAAATTATTCACTCATAACAAAATCATTACAAATAATTCAAATTACATAAAAAATTTTGATCTTACTTTTTATAGTCTTATCTAGTTCATCAAAATTTTTTAAAATTACTGGAACATTAGGTTTAAGTGATAGCATTTCATGATTAAGACAGGCATTGGCAATTGTTTCATTATTACCATCGCTATTTTTGTTACTCAATCCATCAGAATACCTATCAGCATTAATTTCTTTTATTTTCTCAATTATAGTATCAAGATAATTATCTTTTGTTAAATTTATTTCTTTTCTTTTGTTATTATTCAACACAACTCCACATATGCATTTGTTAAAAATATTTTCTTTTTTACTAGTAGATTTTGTGGTCAGTATATAATTTTGATCACAAATTGTTGGGCAAATAGTAAATCCTTGTGTTTCTAATAAATTTTCTGATACTTTTTTAATCATATTTAATCTTGTAGTGGTAATTTCTGACTCTTTATCTTCTTCAATCATTAAAAAAATGTGTTCCTTGGACGTCAGTTTATGTTTTCTATATCCAAACTTTAAACCTTCCTCTATAGTAGATTTTATCACTGTAAGAACCATAGATTTTCTATCAAACTTTATCCATATAACGTTATTATCTATACCTATTTCAAAATCAATATGTAAGTTATAGAACTTGTAAACATCATCCATTATCTGAAAAATTTTAATTCTTTAATTAATGAGTCCATAAATAAAATTAAATCTTTGTATATTATGCAATAAATATACATTATTTACCAATTTTTTTATTAAATTTAAAGCGTTCACATTGATTTCTTCTAACAAATTATGTTGCTTTTTAAAATAATCTAAAATAGTCTCAACATTATTATACATTTCAAATTCTACATAACCTCTCCAGCGATTAATACCCATTGGAAATATGACATCTAATTTTTTCTTTGAATAGTCATCCAAAGTAGCAATTCTTGTATCCCGAGGCTTTTCCTTATTTGTTAAAATTTTAATCGCTATTTCAGCGAATTCACAACGACTGATCATATTTAAGTTTGCTTGTTTTTAAAGATTATACATAAACACAGCAGATTAATTAATTATACGTTTATAATTTGACCGGGTTTTACACTAGTTTTTCTGAAGCTAAGTATTTATTACAACAGTTTAAAAAAAAATTTTTTTTAATTAAAAATCAAAAAGTTGATAATTAAACATCTTGCGAGCTTGTGATTAAAGTTTCGCGTGCAGTAGGTAGCAGACGATGTTTACGCGATCAAAGCTCCCCCTACAAATTTAAAAATTTAATTTTTAATTAACATAATTATTAATTAATTTTAACTAGGAACTACGGTCGTCATTCAATTTGAACATACAAACAAAGTATAAAATTCTTTATTTTTAAAATTATTTGTTAATACTTATATAGGTTTTAAAAAATAAAAAAAAAACATTTTTTTCAAATGCAGTTTATTCAATTACTGAATATTTAATTTATTTTTTTACAAAAAATAACACATTCTTGTTTTACAAAAACAATGTTTTTTTTTTCAAAGCTTACTGTAAGGAATCAATAATTGGATGAATTATCTTTCTTTTCTTTTCTTTTTAACATTGATTAAAAACTACAGCAATTGTGCATGAAAATTTCTGCAAAATTTACAGCTTTTTTTGTACGAAAATTTTCTATTGTCATTTATGTACATACATTGATTTTTTTTTTTTTTTTAAAGTAATATTTTCCCGTATTTAATATTTGCTTAATCTAGCAATGAAAAGCAAATTAAATACATACATAATTTAAAATATATATTACTATACAAGCCAATATATTTGGTATCTGAATAATTATTCAATCAAATGGCTTCTCAATAAAAATACTTGTTAACTGAAAAAATTTATATCATTCAATTTGTAGAATCAAGTTCTTCTATAAAATGTTAATCGCATTTTATGTACATCTAAATTTACATGCAATCTTCAATTAGATTAAAATCCTCTACATGGAATGATGGTATTTAACATAAGCAATTGCTGCTAGCTCTTTGCAAAACTCCTCCACAATTATCACACTCTCAAACAGAGTATCCTCATTCTTTGGCCTAAAAATAATTCTAATTATTTAACAAATTGGTCACAAATAAACTTTTTTAAATCATAAAAATAAGAAAAATAAACACATTTATTATACCTTATAGTATTTTCCGGTGAATCCTGCAAACTTGACTCATCAAATATCCTGAGCCTAGCTTCTTTGAGATGTTGTTTATAATTAGCTATCTTAGTAACTTCATTCATTAGCTGCTTAACGACTCTTTGCAGACAGATGAACAGGCTCTTTTTACCAGGCATCAGAGGTATCAGAGGGTTCAGCAAGTATTCGTGTAGATAAGGATGGGGCAGTACAGCAAGTTTTGTGACCAGAATTGTTAAATGTAGATTAATGTCGTACTTTTGTCTGGGCATGTTGGCAACTTTATCAAGTAGCATTGAAAGAAAAGGTCCTGGATAGAAACGATTATTTGATCCACCTTCAACCTCTGGCCGTGAATCCGAACTAGCCGAGTCGTCGGTTGATACGGCCTCAAGTGGCCAGGCGAGAAGAGCACAATTCTTTACAAGTACCGAGTATTGCTTCTCCCAATCATCCATATACCTGCTGCAGTTGTTATCTGGTCCAGTTTGCAATTGCCTTGGCACAAGTGATAGGAAGCTATAATCAAATATTAAAATTTAGGATTTAAATGATATTTTTTGCACAAAAAATGTATCGAAATTCATCATGAAAAAAATATAATATACCAATTAACTATCCTATGAATGTTACTGGGCGCCAGCGTTCTACTATGACTTGTACCCAAAGAAAAGTCCATAGCGCCTTTTTTCTCACGTTCTCTTTCATCCTCTTCGTCACTCCAGGAAGCTATTGCACTATCGGCCGCACTATTATCATAGTAGCCGCGATTATTTAAGTACGTCAAGACTAGACAGTGTAGGATGTGTTCATCCCTTCTCTTTATCATCTCCTCCAACAACTTCAGCGTCTCTATGGTAAGATCGTCGCTCTCCGTAGAGCAATTTTCTATTAGTCTATGAACAACTGGACTACTCCACACGTTTGGTATGTCTGGATCCCTCTGTTGGCCAACCAGCCATCGACCAATTTCTGTAAAACATCATATTATTTTACTTCCATCCAAAAAATTATAATAGTAATATTTTTTTATAAAAGTACAACCATAATGATTTTTTAAAAACTTACCAATACTGAGGGGCGACGAAGGCACCTCCTTCAAGCACTTAGTGATAAGAGCGGTAATAAGAACAACATGATGAGCAGAAAGTGCTGGTGTCAAGACTTTTTCAAAGAATGATATTCTGATAGTCTGGGCTAGTACCTCGGCTACATCAGGATGAGCTTCACGTGACAGTTGAGCACAATAATCCAGCCACATAAAGAATGCGGCGACTCTCCTGCAGCCTGGAAATTTCTTATCACTGAGAAAAGGTGGCGAGTCTAAACCCCATGTTACTTCTACATCCTCTATATCACCTGGTTCTACATGTGCAGGTATTGTGTTAAATAGAGTTTCCAGTCTGTTGGCCAATACTATAGATAAGTCACTTTTTGTTACAATTTCTGCAAAGAAGGGATCATCTAATGAGGCTAATACCATGATACCTTCACAGGCTCGTATTCTGATCGTATTGTCCTAAAATAAATAATGAAAAAAAAAATTAGTATTTTGTGCACGAAATAATGATTAATTATATTATGTGTAAGACTTACTGCACTGTTTACATAACTCGTAAGTGAATCTAACAGCAGACATTTGGAATGTTCAGGACTTCCTGGACTAAGTGTTATATCATGCTTGCCGTTTCTTGATTTAATATCACTATTGCTCGATGCATACTCATCTTCAAGTCTCAAGTCTTTGAGATCATCAAGAACAGCTATTACGGGATCATATACAGCTTGTTCAATTTGTTCTGATGTTTTGTACAGAATCTCGTTTTCTGTAGCCTCATCGCTGGCTCTGGAACCCAAGTTTGGAATGCTTTCTTCATTTGGCTTACGTGTAAAGGGACTGGATGTTTGAGATGCAACTTCTTCTACATCCCTCGAGGATCCACTCGACTGTGTTGATGAATCTGATCTGGTAGAGGTGTTTCGTGTGTGTTTGGACGGTTTATTCTCTTGTGACATGTCTGACTGGGAGCTAGACTTGTCAGCAGAGTCTCTGTGTTCTGATTTGTGCTTTCTGTGGAAAAAGATTTTTTATTAATAAGATTTCACTAATTTAGAGAACAGAAAAATGTTATTTTTCTTTTTACTTACTCAGGTTTAAATATATTAGGATTCACTAGAGTTATGGCTTGTGTATCAAGAGGTTTAAATAAAGGATTATCCTTTACTTTTTTAGTGGGTATGTAAGTAACTTTTTCTATCTCTGTTTTTTCAACATCACAGTGTAAAACTTCGTTTTCTCTTATCACATTACTAGAGTCATTAACTATATTTGTTACATGTGGATACTTGCAAACCAAAAAACAGAGGCACAATAAAAATTGAATCTCTTCATTTTCAATTGGAGATGCAAGATTTCCATTACACATGGCAATGAGCCTTTGAACAGGCACATAGACTGCAGCATGATGCAGTAGGGCATGTTTAGACCTTGTAAGGAGCCTCCTTAAAAAAGATAAACAAACTAGTCTCATCCCGGGTGGTGTTTCTGCGCAAGCCAAACTAGCCAACAAGTCCAGCAGCCTATGTTGAAGTAAATACTCCAAACAAGGTCCTGGCTCGTCTCCATGTTTTTCTTCTTCAAGAAGCAGATCTAATAAACGTTGCAAATGCCTTGGTATGCCAGTTGTTTCTACAAGTACTTTTGAATCATTCAAATGATTAACATAAAAGTTCATCAACTGTTTCCAGTGGTATGTGAAGTCTTGCAATGGTGTCGCTGGAGGTGCTATCTGTAATTTATTATTAAAAACTGTAAACGCACAACATAGAAATCAATTACAATTTTCAAACATAATTTTTGTATGTATGCCAATTAATTTCAATATAAAATATAAGATTACATGCAATGTCTTGATAATAATAAAAGAAACTTACTTATCATTACAAAATTTGTAAAAATATATAGTAATATAACATTTGAACAACTAAAGCAAAATAAGCAATAGCTAATAAAGATAAAAAGCAGTAATAAAAAACAAAATCAATCCACTTAAATTTTTCCAACAATTTTAACATGCAAATAAATAAAAATTAAATTTTACAAAATCAAGACCAAAAAACAAAAGTAAACAAACAAAATCTAGATATAAACAGGTGGGCAAAACGCACGCGATTGCCAAAATCAAGGAAGCAAACGAAAGACTACCTTTACTATTGTATTTAATGAAACAAATAGATGATGTCACAACCAATTAATTTCAAGGGTGTTGCGATTACGCAAACATCAATGACGACAAAAAAAAGCCAATGAAATTACACAGAAAAAGAGAAGCACCTAACCCTGCAAGCTCTTAAAACTCACCACGTCAATGGCATTTTTGAAAGCAATCTGCAGACCGCTGATCATCGTTTTTTTTTAAAAGTAGCCACGATCACACTTTGGCCTTACGGCCTTGCCCGACAAGCCGGACAATCACAAATTCTCGGCCCTGTAATGTCTATTTGTCAATCAATTCCGTCTTCACCGAGCAGACGTCCATTCCTAAACGTATGTCTCTTTTTTGTCGTCTAGCCTAACAGCTTCATTAAATGTGTTATAATGTAATATAGAAACAATCTGTTAAGGTGTAAAATGAGAACAAAACCTAGATTCCACGCTGCCAACGTGTCGTTCTTTTTGCATTTTTCATCAACAACTATTATACATATCACATAAGCACACATAAAAAACTTTGTATTATTAAACACCCCTTTCCTCTCTGTCTTCGTCTCTTGCTTGTGTGCTGCTACTGCTAACTGCAGTTCTTCTGCTTCTGCGCGCCATCCATCGTCTGCTCTTTTGTGTACAGAGGGCGGCACTTGATGGTAGCACTAGCCGCGAAAAAATGTAGGCTACTAAAAAATTTGAATGATTTTGATCATAAATAGATTAAAAAAAGTTTTAATTAAGAAATAACATCAGTAACTTTTTGATGGGTTATAATTAATAAATTAAGATACTCTTAATAGGATTCAATAAATATTCTTTTTTTTTATTTTGCAATATTCAACGTTTACATATTTAACAACATTTATCCTTGGATGTAAAAAAATTATAGTGGATCAATCGAAAAGTTATACATTTATGTACTTTGCATTTTTATTTCATCATCTCTCTTAATAATCTTGATATAGTTTTTTTTTTTTTAAGGACACCTAACTTCCGACAGCCTTACAAAAGCCTAAATCTTCATATTCTAAAATAAATTTTTTTATATTCTCTCGCTCTGTAAAAGCACTTGCACACACTTGGTGTGTATATAATTGTGATTCTGCTTGACATTTATTATATATTAATATCATTATTTATTTGTATTTTTTTTTTATTTTCATTATTTAACTTTTTTTTTATTAATATTTAGACACAAAAAAAATTGAAATTTAATAATCTTATGCGCAGTTTACATTACCTTTTATAAAAAGAATCGTAAAACAACCAATTGTCATTTTTTAATTATCTACACAAAGGATTTAAAAAGCAGTAACGTCTATAGCATTTCAAAAACACCTTTTATCGCTTTCATTCGTAACTAGTGAGCTTTAGTATAGTAACAATAAAGTCATGCAGATGACAACAATCTGTCTTTCATTTTTACATTAACAGTCCAAGGATGAGCTTCACTTTTTTTGCATACACTCAAAGCTTGACTCGCTTATCTTCACACAAACAAGCCTATAATTATTTTATCACGTAATTTTAAAAATTTTTAAAACTTTTATAATTTTAGAGAAACATGATAATAATGTAATTTATACTACTACATTAATTTATTTTCCTTTTTTTATCTTGTTCAACATTTTTTTTAATTACATCTACAACAATTTTACGATTAAAAATTGTTTTTTTTTTCCAACAAGACTCAATAATTATATTATTTTAACAAAAAAAAACAAATAACTAAAACACGTGCAAATCAAAATCTGCATTCTGCAGATACCTAAACACCAAATAGTACCAATATTCACAATAATTAATTCGACCCTCACACCAACAGAAAATAGCGACATCATCAGCCACGTAAAAAACAACTATATACGCGAGTCTCAACCTCAACATTCCAAAACATTTGCCACATTAACAACACATTCCCATTACCTCACCACATTTATTTTCACAGCAAAAACAAGTTATCTTAAAAAAAAAAAAAATCTTGCCTTTACTCACCGGTTTCCGTCTGCGAAAACGTCGAAACATGTTGCTTTTAAATATAGCGAGTAGATATTATATTTTCCCACAAATTAAAAAAAAAATTAAACAAATTATTCGAGAGTTTGAAGCATATCTGTAATGTGCGACGTTAGCAGCGCACACACGTGTTCTCATTGTACAAGCTGATAAGCATATCACGTATATTTCAGGTATAAACGAGACAGTCCTATTTAAATGATTATCATCGCTATCAGCGATAACTATAAGTGTCAATATTACAGACATATCTTGCGGATCAACCGCAAATTTTTAAAAAGTTTTTTTCCCTTAAATTAATAGTTTACCTTTGCCCTTATAGTTTTTTTTTTTTTTTTTTAATATTCACATTCTTATAGTCGTTTAACTGTCTTTTTATACATACACACACGTACACACACTCACCCATATATACACGCCTGGCCTTTTTTTTTTATTTTTTATTTCTTTTCGTTGTACAATTATTATCGGTAAAACGAGATTTTCTTTTTTATTATAAAGCTTTTACAGATTTTTTGGAGTGTTAGGGAAAAAAAAGGAAAGTAGGGAAAAAGTGTAAAAATGCGTGTGCATAAGTATACGCATCTCATCTCGACATGAAAACGTGCATTTAACATTGATGATCATTCGTTTGTAGTTAATTTTTTTTTTTTTCATTTAATGTAAGTGTCTGTGCGTGTACGTAATGTGTGTGTACGTATGTGTCAAACTACGTCAGCGGACACTTGTCGATGAAGATTGTTTGTTCAAGTTTTCGTTGAATATTCGTCTCTTTCGCTTACGTTTTTTCATTATTTTATAAAATAAGAACAAAATATTTTTTTTTTGATTCAATAAATTTTTAGGTATTCATAATTATAGAGTAAATAGACTTTTATTTCAAATAACTTTCGTTGACGATTAAACAGACGCATCGTATTTATACATAATATAAGAAAATCATATACAAATTCATAATTATTAATATTACTTTTTTTCTTCTTCAAATAATTCATGATTATTTTAATCGAAGTAACATTACATAATCGCAGATCTTTCGTAAATAAACAAAAGTCGATTGTAAAATAATCAAATTCGTCTAGTACTTTGTTTTTTCTTTTTTTTTTTTTATTATTACAATCTACATATGTCACCATACACAAAATGTCGAATGTACATAATATACTACGCAACTTTGTACAGCTGGCAAAAAAAAAAAAAAAAAATTAAAAAAAAGAACGGTGCGAGCAAATATATTATAACATAGTGTCCTTGACAAAAATTTACGGCTCGACCGCAACTTTTGTCAATTTCTACGACACGCAGCTTTTTTTTAAATATAATTTTTTTTTTTATTTTCATTTTTCATCACGACTAAAAACGCATTGCTCGCATTTAATGTGTGTATTATGTGTATCATCATCTTAAACTCGCGCTCTAAAATCTACAAAAAAAAAATTATACATTTTGACTGTTTCTCTAAATAATTTCTCTATTTTTCTTTAGAGTAGTTAACGAACAAAGCCACGATTTTTTGGGCTTTTATATATTTATATAATTTACGATATTATTTAATAATATATAATCTTGCATTCTCGTCGACGCAACATTTCCTTTTAATTTTTTCTATTGTTGTTTTCTTAACTTTTTGTATTTTATTTTTTTTAATTTTATAAGTTAACACAATGATTTTTCAAAATTTGTATATCTTCGCTCTTGCTAAAATCTTTTAAGGTATAGTCTTTCTTTACATCGTTAGCCAATTTGCTATCGATTTTTCAACACATACCGCCAGATGATAACATACAATTATAATTACAATAAATTTACAGATAAGCTTTTTTTTTCATTTCGCGCGTTACATTAATTATATATATACCGCAGCTGTGCTTTTCGCTCTTTACATTTTGCTTTTGTTAATATATGTATAATATCTTTAAGCTGCAGACTTTATATATATATGAATTCGATAAAAAATTAAAAAAAAAAAGCATAACGACAATTGAATCCGATATTAATTATAAAAGATAAATCAAATAAAGAGAATCGATCTCCATCGAGTCTTTTTACTTACATCATTTTATTATATAATATAGATTTTTTATTTAATATATATATCTTCCCGTTATTTATTTTCTCTTCGCTCTCTCACTTATTATTTATTTATTTATTTATTAAAAATAGAACAACTATGCGAGGCTCTTTCAGTATCAAAATATATATATCGGAGTTCCATGTAGTTATATATGGTTTATTTGTATTTCATTTTTTTTTTTTTAATTACATTTCATTCTGCTTGCTTGTCAATCATCGTTATTCATCGTAACAATCGATCGTCAACCGACGTATCGTGTACCGTCGAAATGCCAATTGAAACAACAGAAAATATACATTTACATAAAAAAAAAGAAAAATTTATCGATTAAACAAAGTAAAATAAACCGATAACAATTTTTTATTGTCCGGCAATTATATGTTTCCTCGACGAAGAAACAAAAATCTTCTTTTTTTTACAATCACACACTTTCATTTCCTCTTTTTATATCATCAAGGGATAACAATAAAATTATATATATAATAATTATAATAATATAAAGTCCATCGCTATGAACTATTTTTTTTAATTAATAACATCAATATCATGTGCTAATCAATTGTTATGATATTATCTCTTCTCACATAATTACAGACTTAAAAAAAAAATAAAATAATATAAACTAAAATAATTCGTCGGTTTAGCAAGCTTCAACCATACATATATATATATATATATATTCAAACATTTCGTTATCCCAGCACATCATCGTCAATCTAATCCAGTTATTTACTTGAGCTTTTTTTATTACTTCCTTTCTGTATATATTTATAATATTTATAACTGTGTGTACATGTGTAATCGCTGTTTTTTCTTTTTTAAATCCTCTTTTTATTTAAACTATAGTAGCAAGCTCTACGCGCAATTTATTTATTTTATTGTGTTTTGTGCTCTATGTACAAGAAGTGTATTTTTTATCAATCTGTCGGTATTATTAATTTACCTATTATATATATTTTTCTTTAATTTAAATTAAATTCTGTATAATAATATATATACTTTTATTTCTTTAAATCTAAAAGTTTCTTCATTTCATTATTATTATTTTTTTTGTATTATTTTTAAGTATTTTCTGCTGTTTTTAAGTAAAATCGCGTGAGAAAGAAAAAGAGAGAGAGAGAGAATGAGAAAAAGAGAGTGAGATAGAGAGCGGTACCGGCCGCACCTATCTTCACCGTTTTTGCGATGCTACTGCGGCAACCAGCGCTGCACCACGACCACTGCCATCCTCCGAAAGCATCAGATCAAACTATAAAAACAAACAAAAAATAATTAACATTTTAGCTATTAAATAAATTTATACTTTACTCTAAATTAACCAAAAACTCTATATTAAGTCAAATAAACTTACATGATACGGCTGCAACGCGCTAATTTTCTCAACCATGAGATCATGGAAGTGAGGATGGAATCTGTAAACTGATCCGTCAACACCAACGGTCACATTGTTCTCGCCCATTTTATTGAGAAGCGTCGCTATACCAGCGGATGCCAAATGAGCTGCTCGCCTCGATACTACCGAGCAGACGTACCTCACATTTTCGCAATCCTGATCACTAACGTCTTGAACACCAAGTTCCGATAGAATTTCCCGGCAGTTTGAGTATTTGCCCTGAGGATCTCTGTAAAACAATAAAACAAAAATATCGTTAATAATCAAATTTGATCTGATTAATTTATCATTATAATTAAAATTTTTTTTGTGACTACTTACGATTCGATTTCAGACACGTATTTCGTAAGGAATTTTCCACGTTTCCTCAATTCACTAACTGGTTTACCATTAAACAATAGGCCGGCATTAGTAAGCTTTTCCAGTACCAGCCTGGCAAGTTCACCCATATACATTCCAGATATCATTTTTTCTAATAATTGTTTTCCTGGATTTATCGAATTAGTGTCAATATCACGATCAAATTCTGTTACAACAAAATCAAGGGTATTACGTTCACCAAATGCACCCCATTCTGTGTTTATCAGCATATTTGGCTTGTTTGGATTATATTGGCCTGGTATTGCGCATTCGCAATTTTCTGTTTTTTCAACGTAGCAGGCGTTACTACCCGTACCTGTAATTAAAATTCATTTTTTAATTCAATTATTATTATTATTACTATTTATTTTTTTTTCTTATATTTATGTATACAGACGAGTCTGTTATATTATATATCGATTAATTTTAGAATTCGATTACCAATGCAATACCGATACTAAAATTATATTTGTAAAAATAAAACTTTTGAATGAAAAATCAAAGAGTATCCTCTCTTTAATCGCGCTATTACGTCATCACTCAATTCATACGTAACATCGGAAATCAGTGCGTCATATAAGCTATTTGCAAAAGATCGTATTTTAATTCAAACTGCCTCTTCGTTATAATATACCGTAAGCTCGTCATTAACAACATAAAATACTACAAGCGAATAATTATACATTATCGATGATTATTTCGATACTTACCAACAATAAGGCCAATGCGACAGTTTTTATTTTTCCAAGCGCATGACATGACTGTGCCAGTGGTGTCGTTCAAGATTCCACACACATCGATTTTCACGTCCTGAACAGCAAAAAATTTACATTATTATTATTTCATCTCATATCATTAAAAACAACATAGTACCTTATTTAAAAAAAAAAAAAAAATAACTTACATTTCTTCTGTCAATAGCTGCCTCAAGCAGAGCAACAACATCCTCATTAACAACTCCACTACAATTAAAACCCTTTGTCCACCTTACGAGATGACCCTTGGTCAAACCCTGCTGTGTAAGTGGAAAGCTAAAGGTAAAACCCAATGGCAATACTTCCGTTTCGAGTTTGAGATCCTTAACGAATAAAGCCAAACATTGAGCGATGTGATCAAAAAGTTGTGTGCCTGTACCCAACATCAAACTCTGAGGTATCGCGTAGATCTTGCTTTTCATATCGAAATTTTCACCGTCGAGGGTAATTAAAAGGACACGGAAATTGGTACCACCCAAATCCAATGCCAAAAAGTTACCCTTTTCTGTAAGATGTACAATTGAATTAATTAGAAAATTTTTTTTTTTCATAATTTTGAATTAATTAATGGTAGAATGATATTATGTACCTTTGCCACTTGGAAGATCTTGTACGTAGGTGGTATAGCATCTGACTATAGCTTCTTCGTGGGTTTCTTTGGAAAGACCTCGTTTAATTTCGTGGGTAAGCCTTTCCATAAACAGCCGTAGCTGTTCATCGGATAGAACCAGACATTTACATGCTTCTCGAATCTGAAATTAAAAAAAAAGAAAAAAATTATATTAAATTTGCTGTCAGAATTTTGTGTTCTTTGTGTGTTTTTTATCATTGTTACTTATTTTTTTACATCGTACAAAATCGATAAATATTTATATTATTTTGATTTTCTTTCAACGTCACAAACGTTATATCGAAAATTCCTACCTTATCCCCCAAAAAAGAACGTTAATTTTTAAATAATTTAAATCATATTTTAACAAATTCATACACCTTTCATTAATACAAAAAAAAAAATTAATCTCTTTTTATTTCAAACTATGAATAAATTAGCATAAATACTAAAACAGTGTGTATTAATCGTCATTTTCGTTAACTACGCAGTAATACAACGAGACCAATTGTAAACACAAATCGAAAAAAACGCGTTATGCGTATCTTAACATTAGCATCAAGGCAAAGAGAGTGAGAGTAAAAGAATCCAAGAAAACTTTTGCAACACCACAGCCTCTCTGTCAAATAGATAAGCACACCGAGGGCAAATAAGAGCTATATAATACAGAGATAATAATGAAGAAAAAGAAACTGGTCCATATTTTTATCACATCATTTGCTGCAAAGACGAAACAGACATCAGACTTAAAACACACATAAAGTCACTCTTATCTCAAAAATTAACGATTCTCTATAAATCTAAAAAAGAAACATCTATAATCGTAAATTTCGCGAGGAACAATGACAATTACAGTATAGTAAAAAAAAAAAATCAAACGAGTATCATATCATCTTCATCATATACATATATATAGCAAGCTTTATAACGCGGGTCCGCGTGATATGCAAGAGATGCCGGAAAAACTTCTATCGCGCACGCGCACCGACCTCTGCGCGTCCTTGGCCGGCCTTCGCCTCCTCTCTTTCCGCGACACTTTTATTATATAGCAATAGAACAGCTGCTTTTTCCCTACTCGTCGCGCCTCCTCTTGCAGCTCTCACTCAGTTTTGCCATTCTCAAATGAGCGAGTTGATTTTTGATGCAACTTATGTAATTACGATGACTAGGCTGTATCATTTATATACTTAGGTGTCTTCTGATTGACTTTTCTTTACTATTTCTCTTCTCAATTTCTTTCTTTTTTTTTCGTTAAATACTTTTTTGAAAGATAATTTTGAAATATGTTATGTGCAAAAATTAACTGGTTGATTATATATATATATTGATAATAGACCAAATCGGTCATCCGATAAAAAATTGCGATTGCGCACATATATTTTAAAAATATAAAAATGTAATGTGACGTTTTGATATACTTATATTTTTGTTTTTTAACTCACGCGATTGTAATAATAATTGTCATAATAGGTATGTGAGGTTGTCGTTTTGTTGACATGACGGAGACACTATAAGGTATACCATAATCCTGTCATTTTCAACGACACGCAAGTTTTTCTTAATTATAGTCAATCTGTGTTTTTTATAATTGTATACAATAATACTTGTATTGAAAGATATAATTTATTTTGAATTGACACGTGTTTAGTATGGTTGAATGATACTTTCGATGCCGATTGGTATTCAGGGTTGATGCTGTATACGTTAGTTTTCTTTCGTGTTTTGAATATTTAATTTTGTATGTTTAGTAACTGTTAAATTTACAGTTTAATGGAAATATTTGTATTTATGCATTGAAGAAAAATGCAGATTTTGAAAAAAAATTAATAATAAACTATAATTTAAATTTTCCACTATTTCTTAATAGTGATAAACATAATGAGACATTTGATTATAATAATGTGTCATATTATTAATAAAAAAAAAAAATTGTAAAGTCACTTAAAGATGAGTAAACATTACTTGTTAATGCAATCATGATTCATTAAAAAAAAATCTATCTAATGACATTAAGTTTTCTAAGCAATCTATTCCATAAATATTTTTATCAAAAATACTCTTTTAATTCAACATAATTTCAAAGTAAGTTCTAGTAATTAAACAAAACCATAAATAACACATCAATAAATTTTTTTTCTATCTTTTTAACCCAAGTACTTAAAATTATAATTTTTCAATGCAAAATCATAATCAAACATCATCATTCGACTTACAACTTACAAACTCCAAAAACCAAGTAAGCACAAGTGTCTTTAATCGCACGTGCTCTATAGTAAGTCTTCAAGGTCTTAAACATTCAAATTATCAAACTTTTTGTCCACTAAATAATTGGGCTTATCAATTTTCTTATCTCTGCAAAATTATAAACGACCCCAATTTTATTTCGTCATAGTTTACATCGGTATATTATACTCGTGATATTTTTGAACGTCTTAATCGTCGCCTACACTGTATACACACACACTTAAACTGTCTCATTTTTCCAGACAATCACGTTTTTCCATCATGATCACCCGACTTCTCTTTCTCCAAAACGTTTTTTTTTTCATATCGATTAATTTAATTGCTACCAATTACACGTGCAAGCTCGCAAGTGTTTTCTCTTGTTTCTTAACTGTTACCAGCTGTTCTCAAAAAAAAAGGGAAAAAATCACTAACTGTGTATTTATTTACAAATAGAAACCTTTGACCTATGTGTATTTGATAAGGAAAGCTTAATAGAATCAAGCTAATCTATTTAAGCGCTCCGACCCTTTCTACGTCCAAAAAAGCTTTATATACAGAGCATAAAAGGTCCGATTGAGTAGGAGGCCAATTCGTGCGTAAATCCTATAGCAATCTAATCATTTTCTCTTTTTGTCACTTACACCATCAAAGAATATTCTGTTACTTAAAAAAAATTGAATCTAAAACGTTAAAGTTTTATCTTATCGTTTTAGTTTTAGCCACTAAAAGTAAATAGTGTTTTAAATCAAAATTGAAATCCGTACTCTAGCATCATCATCATCATCTGCGCGTGTTTCCAATTCATGAATCAATCGCGAGTTTTTCGCGTGATTTTTTGACAGACAAGATTGATAGTCAATACAATATTTGTGTTTATTTACAAACATATGTTTGGGTTATGCGCAATAACGAAGGCGAGCTTTTTTCTGATCTGATTTCTGTAGGTCACACAAACTTTTACTCGATAAGGCTTTCAATATGCTTGTATATATACACACACATATGAAATAATCGAATTAGCAAATAAAAAGTTAATTTAACAAGAGAATAAAAGAGTAAATTTACTTTTTAATAAAGGTTGAAAATTTTTTGAAATTTTTTTTTTAAAATAACAGAGCTTGCAATTCGAGCATAATATACTTTTTTAAATTGAAACGAGCAAGAATCGTTTTTAATTAATTTCAATTAGTGCGTATCTCAAATGTCATTAATAATGTTGACAATCTAGTTTTAACCAGATACTTAAAAGACACCCATTTCATCAAAAGCAATTTTATTTCTCGAGATGCTTCGTTAGAAATCCGAGCTTTCTCAAAGTCATCAATTTATTCATATGTACAAAAGTTTAATGAAAATATTTATAAATAAAAAAGAATATATAATTAATAGTATGATCATTCATCGCTATTACATTAAATTAAAATTTTAAAAATCACTTAAAAGACTGTCGAAACAATTTAAGAAATCGATTATTTGTGCGTCAGAAAAGTAAACGTATAAGATCTAAAATTACATCAGACTTGACGCCAAGTCAAGGTTTCTCAATCTTTCACTCTCTCATCACAATCAAAAAGCCTTTTTTTTACATAAATATAAAAGAACAATCAATTCTCTGAAAAGTAATCATTTTTAATATAATAATATAAAAATATACTTATCTAAACTCCTAATCTATCTAATTTCCATAACCACAAAATCTTTATTTTCTACAACACACATACCATGATCTACTCAGCCCCATATACAATTAATCGCGATTTAATTTAAAACCACGTGCTGAATTAGCAAATCCTTTTTGTTCATTGTATTTCCGTTAAGTTTGATCTGTTAAGCGGATCATCGACCTATTGATCATCGATCGCTAACAATCAAAGACGCCTTATACAATAGGCTTAGTTGCGTGTGATACAATATATTGTCTGAAAATTACATGATACTATGCGTATACTCTAAAAAATATAAAAGAAGATATGTTACATAGTCTTTTTACGCGAAAATTTTTTTGCATCTTCAAAAAATTACAATAAGATGGGAAGAGTTAGTTGATAGATGTATAGAATTGATTAGTATGCATATATATATCTAGTCTGTTCAATGAACGTTTAACAGCTTGATTCGATTAAAAACAGTTTTGCGTTAGCGCATCATCATCATCGCGTGATAATTGAAATGATTGATAAAATAGAAGAAGAAGAAGTATGAGGAGGAGGTGGTAAGTGATCTTGATGACAAGATTGAAATTTATTAGCTTATAAGCTTATAAATGGACCCCCTCTATGTGCTTTTTCAATATATGATGTATAGAATTGAACTGCGACTCTACGCTTACAATTTAAGCATATTAATCAAAATTGGGGGGGGGGGCCTTTGTAATTGAAAAATAACGTGACTAATTTAAAAGTATAAAATAAGATCTTAAGCTCTTAAGATCTATAGCAATTGTAAAGAAACAAGTAAGATGATGATTATTAAAATTTGCGGATTGGCAAATTCTTTGAATACTCGTCTGTTTAGCTTAGTCTGAACATATTTATGGAATAATATATGACACCACGGAAGTGGCTTAAGTTGCGGTGAAAAAAAAATTTTAAATGTTTGGTTGACGTTGCAAGGACGTAAGAAGGGGGGAGACGTGAAAATAAAAGTAGATGACGACGCGTCGCATACTTATATACACACACCTTTGTAATTTAACGGCTATATTTGGGTCAGCGCGATAGGTGTGTGCAACATATCACACGTGCAATTTTGAATGTCTCGAGTTAAAGACGACCTTGAATTTGTATATAACTTTTTCTTTTTTTTTGGGATTTATTATCCTTTCGAGTGTATTGGAGAACAATTTAAGTTTCCTGGCTTTTTAAAAGAAAGGTACGATTTTAGAGTGGACTCTTTGATTTTTTGAGTTTTCTGTTGCTATTGAGTAGTGAATGAGCTTTTTTAAGATTTTTCGTTACCTTAAGTTTTTTTTATTGTTTAAATTTTGTACTTTTACATTTTTAAAATGTAAAAATTGTAAAGAAAGTTTTAAATCACTTTCACATAAAATAAAAAGTGAATATCAATATTTACAAATATAAAAATACTCGTTTTTGTACGTATCAATTGTATATAAGTTAATAATTTATTACATTTCAAACAGACGCTCTTAAAACAATAAAAGTTTAATTAAAAAAAAAGTTATTCAATATTCATTCAAGTTTTAACATCCATTAACAAAAAAAAAATAAAATTGATTATTAAAACATATCATAATTGATCATATAACATTTCTAAAAGCGAACCGTTAAATTTACTTGTACACTTCGTTATTTTACACAAATTACTTTAAAGTAAAAAAAAACAAAGACCAGCCATTTTTTTTAATCGAGGTCATTTTTAAAATTGACAAAACATCCAATTAAATAAAATTATTGTAAAGTAAGAATACATTATTGTAAGATATCGGAATACACTTATAAACGTAAAGTCTTTTATTGTTAAATGAAACACACATGTAATGAACATTTTAAATTTAAATTTATATATTTCACATTTTTACGTATATATTTATAAACCAATCTTAGTAAAGTAAGCTAAAACCGGATACAAGTTTTTAACTTCACATTTCTCTTCGTCTCAAATAATAATTAATACCATTCCTATACCTACTCACTGAGAGACAGTAAACGCCTTTAACACGAAACTTAAAACGTATTTAAAAAATCTCGCATCCCAATCCCTAAAAATCTAAAAAAAAAATTTAACCACACCTCCAAACCCAATACATATAGAAACACGACGACAGGTCAGCTTGAAAGAAATTATATAGCTATATGTAACTTTAGCGCGGGGGCGTCTGCTGCTCATCAACGACATCGATCCGCACCTCAACATCCGACAACATATTGTGACGTCACACTAAAGTAGAGGGTGTATTACAATATTCTCTCTTTCTCTTTCTCGCATCCCGCAGACACACCCGTTTCTTGGTATATACCAATACAATATGGATAGTAGTAGTAGTAGGTGGAATACCACCCTCTGCTCTTTACTTGGTCGTATGAATGGGACATGGCACGTGCATGTGTGTATAAGAGGAAAAGAGAAAACCTGCTGAGCTTTGCAATGTATATAAGGGCTCGTCTTTGTATGTGTATAGTATAACGTCCCTGTATGCGCGCGCAACTGACATTGTACTATATAACTAACTGTGCGCACAGTAGTATGTAGTATGTAGTAGTATTTGCTCTACTTTAATCTGCCATTGGGTAAAATTTGGTTCATTGGGTGAAGGGGTCGTGGTTGTAGTGACTGTAAGAATTCAAGTTTAAGCGGCCATGGTTGGCTTGTAGCCCGTTAAAGCTCTGATGTATATATCTATGAGCTTGATATTTTTTTTTTTTTTTTTACACGTGTGCTTTTTTTATGAGCTTGCAAAGTATTTTCTATTTTATTATATGCAATCGAATAGTCAGCTTTTGATATAAACTTAAAAGAGGGTTTTTCTTTTCTTATTTAAATCTTGTTGAATTTAGTGTGATAAGAAATTAAAGTTTTCTATTAGCGTTAATGCTTCTTTAGCTTCGTGCGCAAAATATTATGTAAAATTTTATACAACAGCTGTTCGTTTCACATTTGACTTTTCCCATTTTTTTTTTGAATATATCAATATTTTTTTCGAAAATCATGTATTAGCATCGCTTATCTTTTTCTAGGCGCCATATAACATACTTGATTATAAATTCGTAATATGTATATCGTCAGACTTTATAAATCAATTACACTATCTTTCACGTCTGTCAAATGTAATTTTTTTTTTTAACCAAGAGACAGTCGTCAATTTAAACAAAAAAAAAAAAAAATAAAGTTTTTTAAATATTCTGTTGACATTTCGTTTCCATTATCAGAAAGTCTATATATCAGCTGGCGCCTCTGTATATTTCAACCCAAAAAAAAAAATATTGCGTCTTTTTTAAAATACCTTATATTTTCAATTTACACAATCACACGACCTACGGTAACCGCAAAATATGTATCTAATCATTTCAAAATAACATCATAAAATAACAACGTCATCGAAATCCACGTTTAAATCGTTCAAATAAACGTATTTCCTCCCACATAAATATCTATTCCAATCAATTTTTTATACTTTCAATATACTCGATACTGAAATTTATACGATCATCGTCCACCTACATCATTTTATCGATAACTTTATCAGACTCCAAATGTGCAAACACAGTCTTGATTACAAACTGGTCGTCGCGAAACATGTGTGTGCATATGGTTCGACGAACGTCTGGTAGGTCTGGTTAAAAAAAAAAAAAATAAATAAATAAATAAAAAAAAAATCTTGGAATGCACGAGAGTAACCGTAGAGGTTCTTGATAAAAGAGGAATTTTGCACGAGACTTGTACGAACGTGTACATTAGGCACACCTCGTCTTATATATATATATACCATTCTCACGTGTGATATGCTGAACAAGCTTGTATGATTAAAAAAAAAAAAAAAAGTTTGTTTTTTTTTGTGAATGAAAATTCTGTTTTATGTTGCTTGAAATAAAGATATGACTGTAAAATATTATGAAACTGAGTGATGATGACTTTGTGCGTCGTTTTAAATTGTTCTGTTAAAAAAGATGGAAAGAGAGACGTTATATTATATGCTTTTAGTGCTTTAGTAAATTACTTGGCGTAATAACTTTTGAGTGAAACGCGAGAAACTAGCAAATTTAACTTTCTTTGTCATTTTGGTATTGCGTTTATGTGGTTCTTGACGAAGCTGCGTGAAACTTTGTCAAATCAAGAAAAGTAATTGGTTTTTAACATGCAATTTTACGGTTTACATTATTTGAAGAATTTTTTTTTTTGTTGGTGAACGTAAATTATTTTAAATATATGTAAATATGTACGTTAGTTGTTTAAAAAAAAGATATTTTTATTTTTAGCTACGGTAATATATTATGCACACTCATATTTTTTTTTTTTTAAATTCTATAAAGATTGAAACATAAATCAATTTTTTTTTTTTTTATTCTATCCAAAACGAGTATGATAAATATGTTGGCTTGTATGTATGTGATTGCAGAAAATTACTATTAAGTGGAGTATAAAATATTATAAGAATGTAAGATTTTAATTACATGCGAACAATATACATATAAGTATAAGGAATTTAGCAACCAGTTTTTTAAAAAACCACAAGTACAACTCTTTTTTTTTTTTTAAGTTATTTGCATGAATATTTCAAGTTTTGATTATCTGACGTATATTTAATGAATGTGCATGAAAAACTACGCGCTAAAGAACAAATTTAAATATTACTTATAATGTAATCTTGATGTGAATAAAAAAGAAAAAAAAAATTTAATTATCATTTTATAAATTTATTCTTGGAAAAATAAATCGAATATATCAATGAATTTTTAAAGTACTTTTAAATTGATCTCTATATTATGTATGTGTGTATGTGTATATATTTTTTATATCAAATTTATCTACATGATTTAATATTGTAATAGAAACATATATATCGACACTTTTGCTGAGTCATAATTAGATTAAATTACAAACGATCACAATCTGATAAAAAAAAAAAGAGTTGCAATATAGCGATGTCGCCAGGAAGTAGATTACAATCACCATCAATTTATAACGAAATAATAATAATAATAAAAAAAGAATGATCAGTTGTATGAAAATATATACACAAAACGTAAGTGATGGTAAACAAAAAAGTGTTTACATTTCATCGATGATTAATATCATGAAAAATTAAAAGTAAATCCAATTTATTCAAAAAACTTTCTTCAACTTTTTTTTTTTTATCTATTTGATTAATTTTTTTTTTTTAATCTCAAGATCGCATCAAAAACGATTGTCACTTATTTCAAATCTCCCGCACTTAAGTACAATTCCGCTAAGTAATAAAAAGCCCAGGCGCCAAGATGTGAATCATAGAGTAGATTTGAAATAAGAAATAAAAAAAAAAAAATTCCTCACAGTTGGTGGTGTAGCGATAATAATAAAAAAAACGCGGCATTCTTAAAAGAATGATTCAACTTTTTTTTTCAATTCAACCTAAACACAAAATTCTATCAAAAATTCTAGAAATTTTTATAATAAAAATTATAACTTTATCCAAAATATATACAAAATTCATAAAATCATTCCCAAGCTTCCAACACGTGTAAGCATAATAATCGCAATTCCCTTGAAAAAAAAAACATCTCAATCCCAGTCTTAAATCCCAAGGTCACCCAACATCCATTCAGCAAAAAGTAAAAAAGCCAAGGTCATATTTACATCCAACACCAGACACCATAATACCAAATTCCTCTTCACACGATCCTTTTACAACGTACATTCTTATATACCTCCCTTGCGATTCATCAAAAAAGCTCCCACACACACACACACATAAGCAATAGCTACGACGTATAAAGCATCGTAGAAAATCTATATATCGCACATACAGTATATATAGCAAAGCCTTTACTTATCGATCTCTCCCGCGCTTGCGGGCATTGTGTAACATACGCCTCCCCCCCCCCTTTTTATGCTGAGAGCAGTAGAACACACACGCGGTGTGGCGCGAGCGCCAAAGCCGCCAATGTCAGAGCTCCGAGGTCTGCGTCTCTCACTCTTTTTCCCCGACATATACTACTACTACTACTACTACTATCTCTATATTCCTTCCGTTTCTTATTGGCCTCTCTTGGCTCCCACACTTTTTTTTATTCTCTATAGACACGTGCTGCTACCAGTTCTGACGTTTCTTGACCCGATTCGAATTTTTTTTTTTTTTTTTTTTTTTTTTTTTTTTTTTTTTTTTTTTTTTTTTTTTGTTGGGGTTTTTTTTTTTAGGAAGTACGAATATATTTGTTTAAAAATAATATTATCGCTTTTTTGTGCTACTATTAGGTACAAATAATTATTGTAATTACTTGAAAATTATGCATTTAATTTTTAAAAAAATTAAAACATTATGTGTATTTAAATTATTTACAAAGAAACATATTCTAATTTTACTTATAAATATATTGTAATTTTAAAAAAAATGTATTTTTTTGTTACAAAATGTGTTTGTCGTAACTTGTCTGTTACTACTTACGCAACACACTAATGCTTTTTTTTCCCCAAAATACTATTTTTACTGAATTTTAAATTCTTTATTAAAACAAATTATTTAAAGAGTTCAATTGACTAAATAATAAATATATATCAGAATTATTTGTATTCTTCTAACGAAAGCAAGAATTGTAAATATTTTAAACAGCAGCATATGCGCTTATCATTTAGTAATAATTCAAAGTTACATATACAAAAGTTTGAATTTATATTCTCGTGCAAAAAATGAATGTATTAAAATTCATATCTATATTTATAAAAAAAAAAAAACTTTTAAATCAAAATAACAACAATCTACAAATCATTTAAATACAAAAGATTCCACCGAATCACATTCGCTCCATTCCAAATCTCCGATCAATAGAATATATCTCATCCAAACGAGTTTTAAACTCAGCTGAAAATTAAAGATAGCAGGAAAAGCGGCGCCACAAACATTTTATCGATCTGCAAAAGCAAGTATATAATATATACTCTGTTTTCTTATCCAAGGTTAAGGTTCGTTAGACGATGACTAACGCGCGATATAACCGTGAAATTTTAAAGGGCTACATCGTGTGATATGCACTCAATGATATACATAGTATCAAGTAACGCTATGTTTATCGATTTTAAGAAATGATTATTCAAGTTGCGTTTATATTTATTTTGAATATTAGAGAATGGCGTGACGCTATTTTCAGCTGTGAATCGTTAATTTCATACTGATATACCAGCTGGTGAATTTATATATATTTGCTTTTGATTTTTAGGGTGTTAAAATTCGCGCTTTTCATTACTCGAGTTCTTTTAATTGTATTTTATAATAAATTTATTAATTTTATATGTATTAAAAAAATTGTAATAAATGATTATTGAAAGAAACATTTTTTATGCTTTCAGATATATGATATTGGAAATTTGACCAGAAGCCAGAAATACAAAATTGCAAGAAACATTTAAAGTAAGTAATTTTATCAAACTATAATATATACGAGTACCTATTCATATCAATCATAAAAATACATTTTTACGAGCATACATACTATAATAAAATGTAATCTACTAGATTAAATTATTAGAAACTTATCTTTCGAGTACACTTAATGTTGTCAAACAAACTTTTTTTTTTCGCATATATACCTACGTTTTCTTAGCTATATATGACAATGTTAATCAATTTAATGATCTTTACTTGCATATTATAATTCAATTTACTACATCTTGTACATACATGTGTGAATGTATGTATGTATATGAGAAAGATGACGTTATGTAAAGTACTACGTCACTTTACGATAATTCCACGCGCTTATATATTCGCTAAAAAAAAAATCAACATCCGTTGGATCAACTAATATCAAGCTATATTTGAAGGTACATTCAAATTAAATAAATTAACATTATTATTGCTATATAGTCAAAATTAAAGGTCTGGTGTGATTAAAATTATTCATCGCTAGATCAACTTCTTTAACTAAATCTTTTTATACTCCTAGAGTTAATTTTTTTTTCTTCACTAATAAGGAAAAGCCCCCTAATCGCTATAGTAAAAAGTAATAAAATCGAGTCCTCGTTATTATCACGGTCATCATCACGTCATGACATTATTCGTATATATTTATATATAAAGTACACATTACCGGTATCCAATACAAGCCTATCCTTTATTCTTAAATAAAAACAGAGATATAATATATAGAAATGGAAAAAAAATCGATAAGAGTCCTCGCCTTGAGAGAGCTCTGGCATACCAAAGAAAATCCCTGAATTAAACGATCATAAAAGTGCTCGTCATTATAGTATGTGCAAAGTTAGGAGAAAAAAAAAAGAAATGTGTTGCGTAGAATTTAAAACTAAAACATATACGTCACCCTTGTGTAACCCAGAAAGTACATAAAGTCACGTGGCATAAAAGTATCAACGTGTGTATTTCCCAGCCCATGCGTATATATTATACTTTTTTTATTGATTGACAAGGTAAACATAGAAATTTCATCTGCATTACCGACTGTGAACTTAAACTTCGTATTATACAACATCTGTCTACGACTAATCTTAAGACACATCCAAGAATTCCATAACGCGTGATGTAATTTCTTTTTTAAGAAATTTTAAACTATTTCTATCTTAAGTTAACATATTCATTATCTCGCTAAAATTTGACATATTAATTTTTATTTTTCACAATTTCTCGATAAATTTCTATATTACCGACTCTTTATTTTTTTTTTTTACCATCATATTAATATAGCAGAAGGCGCGCGCGCGCGCACATGTGTGTTGTAAATATACATATATGCTCCGATCACAGAGAGACGCGGTTATCAATTTGTAAACATTTTATCTCTATTATAAAAAGGAGTAACGGATGTTCTCGGATTTCGCGTGGACAACCTTGACTCTTCTAACACTTGATTTTTTACTCATCTTAAGCTGACACACGTTGCGGAGACTGTAATTACGATAGAACGAAGAGAAGAAAAAAAAATTCAGTTTTGCATTTAATTAATCGTTTTATCTTTAGAATTATAATAATCAATTGTAATTATAAAATTTTTTGTTTCCTTCTTCGATTATTTATTCTTATTAACAATTTATACAATATTCACCAAAAAATTCATATCCCCATAAACACAAATCATATTTTCGCGCGTCTTTACAAATCCACCCTTAATATATAATACCACACACCAAAAGACCTACACATCCATATAATTCCAAAGTCACCCCTACAATCCTCTAACCCTCTTTTTTTCTCTTTCTCTCTCACACTACCCTCCCGGCTATCACAAATCTCTATTTTTTTTTTTTGTTCTTTCTCTATCTCTCACCTTAGGATTGATCGACTCATCACTAAGTGATAAACTTTGTGCAAGTTTCATAGCCTCGTGTCTTTTACTTCCTTCTGGTCCTCTAAGTCCAGGATGAGTTGTTGTCGATGATGTCCTCGTACGAAATGCTGTCGCCCTTGGGACTTGGGCACAGCAATTACTATCCTGCGCCACGATTGCTTATTTATATATAACCACTCGTGTAAGCAAATTACAACTGAGACTCTTTCGTCTCAGTTATTATTTTTTTAAAATTTTTTATATTTAAGGAACTCTGTGACTTAGAGTCCCTCTATTTCTTATATATCTTTCTTTTTATTTTTTATCTCAACTATTTATTATAATTATAGACAAAATATTTTTTTTTTTTTCGTTGTATATACGTATTTATGTATGTACTATGACGACTAGTTTACGTCTGCGCGTCTCGCGTGCTTGCCAGGCCAGTTTTATATCGCGACTACTGCCGCTTGCCTGCCTCATACTCTGTTAGCTATGCCGCGCTCCGGCATGAGAACTGTATGAGAAAGAGAGAGAGAGAGAGAGAGAGAGAGTATGTTTGTATATATGTAAGAAAAAGAGAGAAAGAGAGAGAGAGAGAGAGAGAGAGTGAAGAGAGGAGAGAGGAGAGCGACTCTCCTACTTGTGCGCACGCGGTTCTCCGGGCCTGCGCGTTCCATGCCGACTATGTTCGTATGGCAAGTAAGGAACACACACACACACACACACACACATCTATGTGTGAGTATATCCAAAAGTATACTTGGTAGTTGGTGGGTAGAGTATGGGTATGTGTGTGCTAGCGCATGGTACGATATACCGGTATAATACACACATACCAAAAGGGAGGGTGAAACAGATAAAGAGAATGAGGGGAGTATATTGTTGGGGAGAGAAATAAGGGGGTTGCGATTGGTAAGGCGCTGGAGGAGAGGAAAAATAAGTGATGTCAGGGGTGATATTCTGTTGCGTTGTTTCTTTTCTTTTGAGTTGATACCCCCCTTTTTTTGTTCTTTTTTCTGTTACGGTTATGATTTTTTGATGTTGGATGATGTTTATGGTTGTTTTTGAATTTTATGATTTTTTTTATTTTAATCAAGCATGAACTAGAATTTATAATTATTTCGTCATAAGTTCTTATATTTTAAAAATGATTACAGAGAAATTTCCCATGAGCTAACTAATGAATAATTGTAAAAAAAAAAAGAAAAAGTTTAAAAAGAGAAGAAAAAAAAATGATGATAAGAATTAACCGGAAAACCAGTCATAGTGAAAATAGTCAGTGATCAGTGATATGGTCCGTCTATGCTCTATTTGAGAAAAAAAAAATCAGCTGATATATCCAACGAAAAATAAAAGAAGAGAAATGTAAAAACGATATCTAAAAAAATATACAAAAAAAAAATACTCAAATGACACATAAGAATACATGAAAGCTACTTAACAGTAGTAGCAAAAAAAAAAAAAAAAAAGAAGCACCATGTGTATGCGGTAGTCATCAAGTAGGTAATACCAGTACCAGCCTTTAAGAAACAACGCATTGTTAACAGCACGGTAAAAATTCCAGGGGTACGTGAAAAATTATACGCTTCAAGCTAATAGCAATGGAGAATAAAAAAAAAAGAAAAAAAGAAAAAAAAGCAGATGAGAAGGTCAAATGTAAAGGAGAAAGGGAAACTTGATTCACATATACACAGCATCTTAATCTCACATAAGTTACAGCAGCTGTACATCAGATACTATAACAATTCTGGTTGAGAGAGAAAAAAAAGAGAAAGATGGGATCATGCCCAAAAACGGAAGAAGAAAAAAGAATAGGAGGAAGAAGAAAGAAAGAAGAAAAAAAGAACCTTGGAGGCTCGTTCGCGCGCGCGTGTGTATATATATAATACCGGATATATAGTTTTGGAGGGGACGTTTTTGCCTTCCCCTCAAAAACTGATGATCAGAAATGTCGGGGAAGTAATACACCCGGCGCTTTGGTAAAATTATATTGTACGTTGCAACATACACTTGATAATTTTCATAAGCTTTACTTTATTCTCCCTTCGTATATAAGTTCCATCCCTTTATTCTTTTTTTTTCTCTTGGTAAGGAATTATAGAAGATTCACTAGTGTTATAAAGTTGTGCTAGTGCTCTTTTTTTTCCAAAGTTGTGTGTGATAGAAGAAAAAAAAAAGCACGCGAGGTCGTGTAAGTATATTACGCAATCGCAGGTCGTACGGATCGTTCGCGAGAGCGTAATATAGATAAGAGAGCTAATGGTATGACGTTAGCCTTTTTTTTTTGTTGTTGTTCTTTTTATTTTGGGTTTATCTAGTCTGGTTATGAAAAAAAATTTTAACGGTTATTTTTTTAGGGATATCTAATTTAGAGTTGTTGATTAAACGAGATGTTGTTGCGTTTGAGATGGTATTTAATGGTGAAATTACTGGAATTTGTGATGTAAAGATTGATGATTTTTAAATTTCATAGGAAGTGAGGGATTTTTTTTTATGTGATAAGAATTTGATAAAGACGTTTTGTAATGTAAGACATTTATTGATTTATTAGTTTTAATCTTTTGGCACTATGATTTTGTCGCGATAAAAATTTATTTTTATTATTGCTTCGAGGTATTTCGTACATTACGATGTTATCAAATTTTTTTATTTCCTTTTTATTTATCTAATTACTTACTTAGTGATTGATACTTTATTTAGATTTTTTTTAGTAACAAACTTTAACAAATCTAATTATTTATTGTTATCAAAAAACAATTAAATATATATATTATTAATCTTTTTATTTATAGTAAGCTAAAAATAATTTTTTTTTTTTTTTTCAAGTGACTATGAATTAAAATATGTGAATTATAAACTATCTATTTTTTAAAGTAGTCCGTAGAGTGTATAAGTCAATCATCTCAACAATTATTTTTAAATTCATCCCCATTCAAAAAAGAAAAAAACCCGATTCAAAACATTCACCCCACGCACTTTCAACTAAAAAAAACAAACAAATCAAAAACAAACAACTATAACTATTACGTCAACATCCAGTCTTACCCACTCTTAAATTCCTAACTTCAGATGAAAACCAAAAAAAAAAAAAAAAAAATCATCCTACCCACGCCCCTATACCATATTTCGTCACTCGCAATCCTTCCCTTTCTCTCTGTCTCTAAAAAAATAAAAAATAAATCATTCTCAAAAAAAGTGCTCATCGGTGAATAGTAGAAGAAAGCTGGAAGTTAAAATACACGTAGGCGTAAAGAGAGGGGGGGATAATATAAAGCAAGAGCGTCACATTGAGCTTGCGCGCTCTCTCTCTCTCTCTCTCTCTCTCTCTCTCTCGAGTGTTTTATCGGTGACCAAGCGCGCCAGCCGGAGGCTCGACTCTGCCCCTCCCCCATTTCAAGGGCAAAGAGAGGTCAGACTTGGCTTGTATTATATTCTATACCTATACACCTTGTCGCGGGAAAAACCCAGCTATATATTGCTAGTAGCGTTCTCCTCCGGTGTATGGATATTGCGCCAGCCACAGCCTTTCACGTATACATATATAATCGAGAAAGCTCGATGACCTTGGTCAAGGGCATATGACGCGAGCTTTTGATATTACGGTTAAGGTAACTTAAACTATTTACTTGATGCAAGGATCATTTTAATGATGTTGTAGATCAGGGATTTATTGTAAGGAAAGGTTACTTTCATTATTTTGTAATAAGGATTGAGTTAATGTTGTCTGGCGTACTTGGCTGTAACTACTTACTTTACTAGTAAGAATAGATTTAAAGGGTTGGGGTTTTTAACTGATGCAATAGTGAAGATTGTATGGGGTAGAAATGATGTAATATGATAAGGTAATTATTGGAAAAGAATTTTAATAATGTTTGGATACTAATAAATGATGAAAAATATTGATCTGAAGAAGTAGTTTGTTGAGATAGCAAAATATTTTTTTTCTCGAGTCCAATTTGCTAGATCATAATTTATAGTCTGAAAATTCTATAAAAAAAGTTGAAGTAATGTATTATAATTTTGAGCTTTCTTTAAGTAAGTGATCCCGGAATCAATATCATTATCAAAGGTTAATGCAAAAAAAAAAAAGACTTCGTCTTATCACAAAAGTCCCGTGATGAATTGTGCGTTTATTGCGTCACATTTATAACTAGAACCCGATAAAAGAAAAATCGACCAACTTTTTTTTGCTTTTAATTTACACAGATTATGACTACACAATTTTTTTTAGTTCAACGAAAAAAAATGACAAGCAAATTTTTCGTGACAAGTCAATTATTTTCTTTTAAATGTATATATTCGCGATAAGAATATCAACAATCACGAATACTTAAAATAATAGATCGTCGTATACATAAAACATGTATATCATTTATTGATTTACGCAAGTGTATATAACTCGATACAACAATATTCTTTTATTTCTGGATACATAAATAAAAAAAAAAAGATATAGATATCCAGTGTCGCAATAAGAGAGGCACATATTCATTTTACAGGATAACAGAGATTGTTCAGTGAGTGGTTTTTGCGGTCGGTTCATCTATAGAGTAAGTTAGCAAAAAAAAAAAAAAAAAAATGAGAATATCGCTTTGATTCTATGTAATCATACAAAGTTAAAGATAAGCTGACATACTTGAAATGAAAAAAAAAAAGAAATAATCAAACAAGAAATTAAGATTTGCAATATACATCGCAATAAATTAATTTTCTTTGTCATGATGCAATCTGCAAAATCTCAAATCATATCAATTTCATCAAATATATATATTATATCGAACAAGTTATCAATCAATAATCAACAAATCTTTTTATTCCTTGTCTTAAAAAAAAAAAAATTCCATCTGAAATTAGCAAGTCACCTATCGTCATCCCCTACTTTATCACACATACATACAGTAAAACCACGTAGTCACATTTATCAAACCCAGCCAGGAAAGGCTTTTTACATACGCAGATAAGTCACAAGATTAACAAACTCCAAAAATATCCGTACAGTCAAACAAATAAAAAATAAAGTCCCCAAGAGAGAAAGAGAGGGGGATGTATATATATATTAGTGTGTACACATAGTCAAAGTATATATACATCTAAAAAAAGCTTCCTCATGACGATTACTCGCGCAATTTTGCACCTTTCGTAGGCTCGATTGCGTCACGCCTACATTTATACATTATCCGCAGTCTATGTATGTATGTACAC
>JAPYZE010001864.1:0-19190 GCA_030522805.1 Leptomastidea abnormis
CATAAATTGAATAAACGCAATATTATATTTCATTCCAATTTTATATCCTACTGAGTTGAGTCATTTATTTTGCATGCTAATCCAGGGTTTGGTCACATCATTTTGTTGGACTTTCAATAATTAACGAGAAATTCTAAAGAAAGCTTTTTATAAAAAACATCATTAAATTGTTGTAAGTTATTATTTTATTTTATTTTATTTTATTATAAACGGGAGTTACCCCAAGGAAAAATTACAGAAAAAATACATAGGCTAGTGTTCGATTATATACATTTTTGTCAAAATTGAGTTATTAATATCAGTAAAATCGTTAAAGGTTTTTACATTTGATAATTTTATTAAAATTTATTGATTGCCATTAGATTTTTAACAATAATCAATTAAATATTATTTCGTTATAATATCATTTCGTTCTAAAAAAAGCCATAAGTGTACTTACGGCGTTTTTATGAAAAAATAATACTAAATCAAAAGTGTAAGTACAATCTGCTATACAGGCTGCCCATGTTATTTTGGATAATTTTTTCAATTTTCGTTTTTGTTCATTTTCTCAGTTTAAGTCAAATTTTCATTACGCCTTATTACCCTAAGACGGTAGATTTATAATGGGATCTTTTTTTTAATATAGTTGTAATCATCGTAAAAAAAAAATAACTTAATAAAAAAGTGGAAAAATTTTGAAAAATAACTTACCGTGCGCTAAAAATTGTTGCCAGAGCGAGAAAGCATCCATCTGCCACCTGTGGCAAACCAGTATAGCAACGATCCACTACCCAATCTAGTAATGCTCCGATATCAGGATTACCCTCGAGCAGCAATACCACAGTTTCACGAGCAAGATTATAAATCTATTAATAAAAACAATAATAACATTCGTAAAAGTAATAGATAAAATAATTAATTTTCTTACAGTTTTTTTTTTCAAAATAATATTCTTTACGTCTCACCTTTTCATCCTTACTAGCCAATAGCAAATCAAGCCACTGATAAAGTATCGAACCCTCCTCAGACAGACTCTGTGGATTAAAGCAGGGTCCACAGCATAACAAACTGCTCATTGCTTGCAGAGCTGACAACTGCAGGTCCGAGCACTTGTCGTCGTCAGATACGAGCGTGCCACTTGTTAATGGTTTGCTGTATGGACCGGACCAGCTCGCAAAAAGGGAGAATAAATTCCGACGTAGGTCGCGTTTTAGCAGTGTATGGCATGCCTCGACTATGACAAAGAAGTTTCGGAATGTAGTTGTTTTGGAAATGGAATGTTTTGAACTATGAGCAAAATATAATTTTAAAATTGAAATATTTAATCAAACTTTAGTTAATTAAGCTTATTCTTCTTTCGTAATGAGAGAAATTTACTCGACATAAAGTTTAACGAAATTATAATTTATAAATAGACGTTACAATAATGCAGTTAATCAATGAATTATTTAAAATTTATAAAAATGTTTGAGATAATAATTAAATATTAAAATTGTCATAATTATTTTAAAAATTGTATCTTTTTGCGCATAAGATAATTTTACAATAAAATAAAAATTGTAAAATTTACATCGTATTCTTAAAATCAACCGAATTCCAATAGTAAAACTTTTATTTTTTAACTTACAAAACTAGTTTTTCTTTTTTTTTTTTAAACTTACGTGAAAAACTTTTCAGCATTTTTCGTACAAAATTGCAAAAATGTAATTTTATATCCTTGACAGCAGGTGCTTCTTTATCGGTCTCGTTTTCCAGATACAAACGCGCACCATCGATATATTCAACGAATGTTGGATGCAAAGATTGCGTTTCACGGTCCAATACAGCTGGGCTATGAGGATAAAATTTAATTACTACAATTGTACACTGATATGTTGGTATGTATCTCTATTATTATACACAGAGGGTATTTTATAGATTTATTTAATTATCGATAATTTATCTGTTTCAAATGTTAATTTTTGAAAAGCTTCAAAAATTATTATTATATTATTTTAAAATCTGATAAATTTAATAGAATGATTGAAAAATTATTTTATATAATAAATTGCTATAAAATATATATCTTTACTTTGTAAAATGCAAAATTTAATCTTTTTTCAATCTTATTTTTTGAGAATGCAAGTCTTTTCACTCCTTTTACAGTATTTTAGTTTTTCGTAGAATAAATTAATAAAATAGTAATAATAATAATTATTATAAATCAAATAATTTATAATGATATAAAATGAATATCAAAAGATTAAATTCAAAAATAAATTTCAAGAACAAGTATGAAAAGAAGTAAAAAAAACCTAAGCTCTTTTCTAAAAGAATTATTATACAATTTTCTCAGAACTTACCAAATACCAAAGGTACCATATTCCGCAATGAGCTCAAGTACTCGTACTAATTGAAGTCGCAAAGCATCGCGTCGTCTACGACGTCGCATATTCTCTTGTTTTCGATCCACAGCTTCGCGTATATAAGGAACCAACTCTTCCATAAGATCTCTATAAATTTTCATTATTTTACAATCGGATTTTCTAGGAAAACGAGAGAGGCTTTATAGAACAGGCTACTATAACAACAATAAACTTGTCAATTTACAAACAACCTATACACAGCTATTTTTCTTTTTATTTTTATTTTATCTATTGCAACCCTTTAGTTCCAAACACATATATATATTTATCGCTCCAAGCTGAAATCTCTAAAAAAAGAGCAAGGAAGAATTTCTATGTAATAGCAGATATATTATCTCCACCAAGCTTTTACCCTTTTCATCATTTAACTCCACGTTATACGCACGTCTCTTGTATACAACAGAAAAAAAAGGTGATGGGTCTACCACCACCACCACTACTATTTTTTTTTTTTTTGTTCTCACCCAACATCCAACGCCCATTTAATCAAGACTTTAGCCCGTGATGCGGCTCTTGTTTTATCTCAATTCTACGATCGCGAACGTGGTTGTATAGTTATATATATAGAGGAAAAAATACAATCGGTCTTTTCTAACAATGACTTTTACGCCACCGCCACTAGATTAATGAATTTGATATAGGGACTAAGTTCTTTATATCATCCAAACTTCCTTTTTTTTCTATTTTATTTTTCAATACTTAATTCTTGGATCCAATTACGTCTTTTGGTAAACCGTTGAAGCTTACTTATTATCTAAACTGGCAATTAAATTGAAGAAGATAAAGGAGTTGATTATATTAATATAGGTACCCACTAAGGGAAGCTGTAATATTGATTTTTCTATACAAACCACACGTTATAGCATTGGTTGTATATCTTTCCGAATTCATGAGTATAAAAACTCTTCAAAAACACGTTTTTTTTTTCACTTAGCGAAAAAGATCCTTTATCTACCAACAAAAATTCTAATTTTTTAAATATAACATTATTCAAAACTAAATGCTTCTGTAAGCCCGAGTATATTTATGAAAAAAACTTAATAATAGATTATCCCCTTAAGAAAAAAAAAAAAAAAAAAAACAGATGTACTTACTTAAGAGCATCAGCATTAACTTTTCCAATCGCATGTACAGCAGCATCGCGTACATCGATGGTCTCGCATCGTAAAAGCGGCACAGTAAGTTTATAAAGAGCAGAAGGACTGGCATTGGTACCTGGCGACTTGTTATCACCTCGTTCGGCTGACAAACTATCCGGCGACGAGCTGAAAAATAAGCATTGATTCCATACTGTTTAGGATTATCTCGATTCAATCATCCCTCTCTTTTTCTCACTTTTTTTCTTTTAAATAAAAAAGTACATCCTTATTCGATGAAACTCTCGTATCTATATTTCTCAGAACGCCAATTCAGCAGAAGCATCGCAAGCGCAAAATTAATTAATGCTAATCACTAAGGATCAGTATATAGCTTGAGAAAGCTTGGATTATTATGGCATTATTGAGTAAGTTGTAGGTGGTTGTTTATATGTTTAATTAGTTGAAACGTCTTTCGTATCATGTATCTCAAAGATGTAAGAGAAAGGACAATCAATGATTTAATTGATGCTTTTGCTAATGCTCACTTGACGATTGAGATAAATATAGATTTTCTTAGAAATAAATCCTTAAAGTTTAAATGTATTTCTATGCACTGGTATACTGTGTGAAATTAACTTTAGTTAATTATATTAGAATAAGTAGTATTTTAAAAATCTACTCTTACGCCCTTTATTAACCCAACTAAGCATACTATCCTACGTAGTAGTAGTGTATATATATAATATTAAATTTTTTAAAGGACATGCTGTTTAATTGGATGCAATCTTTTTTTTTTCTTTTCTATAATATATAGGTGGTACCAGTGATGAAATAACAAAAAATTATTATAAAAACTAAGCAAGACCAGGTTTCACGCATAAACCACATAATTATACATATGTACGTGCCAAGATTTAAAAAAAAAAAAAAGCATTACTATACCGACAATATTGGGTTATATCAATTGAACTGATTAATTTGTACTACAGAGAACTAATCATGCAATATGTTTTTTTGTTATGAATTTTTTACCAGAATGAAAACCCAATGTTTTACATCTAAAATTAAAAAAATAATAATAAAAAAATAAAAATTATGTCTGTAATTATGTAAGTAAACACGAAAAACATTAAAATGTCCTATTTTATGTATATTTTCCTTACGCGTGTAAATTTTCAATAAATTTCTGTATTTTCAACACTAAAATCATGTTAAGTAAATTACATAAAACTTGTGTAGTCGAGACAAAGATGATTTGTAAACTGAGTGTTTTATAAAAGATTTTGATTACTTTATTACATACTATGGATGGATATATCATTGCAAATGTTTTCATTTTGGTATAAAAATAATAATAATAATAAATCTATGTACATCAAATATATTACTCTAATTAATAACAGCATTTACCTATCAGTTGTTCAAAGAGAAAAGTTAATAACGATTTTTCTTATATTTACACAATATAGGTATGAGTAAATAAGACTTTGCTAATTCACATGGAAATGGAGTTAATTAAATGAAATAAGAACTTCACATGAAAAAAAGAGCCAAATTACTACATACCTACCTGTAAAGTATTATAATTAAAATTATTTTAATTAAAAATCATATACTCATAAGATTAAAAAAAAATATTTTATATTTAATCTTGATGAAATTAAAAATTTAATGAAAATAAGTAAAATTAAGAGCGATCAAACTTTTCTCTTCGAAAAAAAAAACAAAAAAAAAAGGAGAAAAAAAATGTAGGGCAGATAATGTGTATATAATATAAAGACTAACGTATCGTCCGATACGTTGGAAAGTACTCCGTGCAGATTTGTGTTCTATAAAATTCAGCAAAATTTCATGTGTTAACCGATTCGTGTGTAAAAGCATTTTTTATTTAAATTTTACATTTATATATAAAATACGATCTGCTTTATAATTGTCACGGACTTTTTTTTTTTGTTTCTCAAGGATCTCTGTTTATCTCTTACCTTGTCCGTTTGTGCCTGGTGTAGATGCCGGATATGGAAGGTACGGAGAAGCGGCCCGGCAGGGTTTGGGCCCCACCGAGGTTCTCCAGGCTCTGACTCAACTCCTTACTCATGCACAACACACCAAACTCCACCGTATGTTGACCACTATATCGTATATATTTAGGAGTACATTTATATGCAATACAGTGTGTGTGTATTTACCCCCAATTATTTAAATCCTTTTTCTTTCTTTCTTTCTTTCTTTCTCTCTTTCTCTCACTCATTCTTTAACTATCCTATCTACCTAGCTAATCTTTATTTTCGCGAAAAAAATCTGCCGGGATAATTATTATTATTGAAAAAACTCTTTCTGTGTAAAACTGTGTGACTGCATTATCTTATATTGAAAAATAATGATACCGTTTTGACTATTATATATTATGTAAAATTCATTTTCTAACTTTTCAATTGACTCATAGTAAAATTATTTGGATGTATTTTAAATTTAAAAAATTCTTTTGATTATCAATTATATTACTTGCATTATCGTTATATCAAAACATTTTAAAATATGCATAATATTGGAAAAACATGAGAATATTGATTATTAGATTTTTAAGAATTAAATATCTGTGTACTAAAATAAAATGCAATATTTTTCTTTACAATTCAGTTTAAGAGAAGATAATAACACAGTAAAAAGATTTTAGTATGAAATGAAATTATAAAAATATGTGAAAAATCAAGAATTAATTACACATATAATTAAATAAAGATATAATTTTAATATAAAGATGTATTTTAATTTTTAAATTTCAAATAGTTGTTAGCGAAAGCTAAAATCAAATTTTAATGTGGCATGTCACAATAAATTTTACTTTTCTTTTAATTATCATCTGCTGATGTACTAATATTATTTTTCTATTTTGATGTATTACATTGTGAACGTGTAAATTGAACGACACATTAATAGGACAATTATATAATTAAATAAATGGAAATTAATAAATAATTAATAATGTATGACATGCTGTGTTAATAAAGAAAATGGCAGGCGCAAAAGCAGCGAATAATTATGTATGCGTTGGCAGGCGATTTTGTACAATGAGAATTTCTATTTACGTTTGATAGAGGATTTAAAGTTTGAGTAATGATTAAGTTATAAAATATTAATCTAGTCAAAAGACATACAATTATTTTTTGCTATTAACTTAAAAAAAATGTATGATTAGACTTTTTATATTGGGCATCAAACAAATTTTTTTAATAGAAACTAATTAAATAAACCAAATGTTATGATTCAACTTTTATTGTTGAATTCGCACAATGAAAATGACTAAATTTTATTAAAATAAAGAATGTTAAAAATATTTGTTAAAAACTCTAAGGGTGGAATACGTATACAATACTCTTATATTCTGGTTTTATACATAACTATGTCTTTTTAAATTCTCTTTGTACAAAAAAATTTATAAAATTAGATGACTTTCCATTATTAAAAATGAAAATTTTTATTATCATAAGCGAAAGGCATCTGTTATAAATTTTTACACCCTATACTATTATTTCACTGCATATCTAAATATTTTATTTCAATCATTAAAATGTCTATGAATTGATATTTGTTTTTTTTTTCTTTTTAATATTAATGTTGTGTCACATAATGAAAAAAGAAATATTATTTTAAATATTACCAAATATCTTGCAGTGCAATAAATGCAATATCAAAAGATTTTTACGATAATATTAGTAATGCAGGAATATATTTATCAAATGGAACAAGCACACAAGACCCATAATTTGTTAATAAAGTAAATAATAAAATTGACAACGATATATTTTCAAAACTAACATCGATATTATTGAAATATATTGAAACCTATACGACATTTTATCATAAATTTCTGATACAAAAAATTCAATAAATTTTTAGTTTATTTTAAATTAAGTCTAAGAAAAATTAAAATTGAAATCGTCTACAAAGAATCTATTTTAAGAAAATTTTACCTTAAACTGAGATCCGGACTCGCACAGCGAATGATTGGGCTTGGAATAGGTGGTACAACACGATATCCAAAAGTCAAATAATTTTTCCAAACATGCATGTACACATCTCTTTCATTAACTGGCTTGCGAATAGCCGTCGAACTTCGTAACAAAGATGCTCTATTATCATTTACAGGCCTACAACATACAAAAAAAATAAATTTGAAAGATTAATATATACATATTGTACGTTGTTTACAACTAAAATTTATTAAAAACTTCAAATTCAATAAAACAAATGGGGATATAAAAAATTCCTTAATTAATGCAAAAACTTACGTTGGATCAACCACGGTGAACAAGGTGTTAATACGGCTAAAGACGATTGGCCACGAATGAGCGACTGCATTTGGACATAATGTTAAAACTCGATCTTTTTCTAAAAATGCAAATAAACAACTACTCCAAGGATCGGCGCCATTTAAATTCAATAATGAGGAACTTTTTGTGCTGTTTTCATCGTGAAATCCTAAAAGAAAAAAAAAGTTTAGATGAAAATAAATAGAAAAATAAATAAAAAACATACCAGCTGTCCAAACGCAGCTGCTTCTGTCAGCGATCCATTGTAAATCTACATTCGGTGTCGATGCAGCGGCTGCTTTTTCCGCAGGCGGAAGCATATGATAATACTTTTCTAGTACTGATGGACAGCAAGCATCAATCACATCAATCACAGGCTGATCATCTTCTAGACTAGCTGTAATTTTCATGTTTATAATTTTCATACATTAAATATTTTTTATGATTGTGAAAAAAAAATGTAGATCATGTATTTTATATAAAAAGAAACCCACCATAATTCTTCAACAATAGTTTTATTTCTCGAAGAATATGGACAGCGAGTCGCCGTGGATAAAGGCGACAATTGCATAGCATGACAAGAGCAAAGCCCTCTATTAAATGGAAGACACTGGTAACCGACTCGACCTTTTGCCCAGCCTCTCCTTTTTTTCCAGTCGGGTCGATAATTCGCGAGTTCAATCTCATACCGTCAGACGGCTGTTCTTTTGCTTTGGCACTTGGATTGGCAAGTGCGTTTTTCCAGCAAGTTAACAACTGTAATAGCATGCGTAGTCCATTGTCCAACAACTGTGGAAACGTATCCTGAAAATACATACAAATCAATGTTATACCATATTATCGTAACCTTTACAATTATGTTGCAAAAAGAGAGTGCACTTGCCTGTACATCTCGAGAAAGAAATTGCGTGAAACCAAGAACGACGTCCTGTCGCCAGTCTGGAAAATCGAGCACAAGAGTTTGCAAGCTTTGGTAGGCAAGGCCACGTAACTCCTCGTCCATATGCACAGTTAAACGAGCTAGCATGTCAACAAGCTCAGCACCAGTCATACCGTCGGGAATAAGCCGCGGTACAGCAGCAACGCATGTACGGAATAAATCAATGCGTGGCTTGCGATCACCCGTAATCATCTCATCAGGCTCTTTATTCACATTCTGTGTTACTGTCATCATTAGCGGTCGGCCGTAATGCACATCGAGAGCACGTAGGATATCGACAAATACTCGACGTACATGTGGAAAATACGAGGACATGCCAATGCTTTTAGCTGTGTCTTCTGTCAGCATCTGCCAAAAAATTCCACTAATTAACAAAAAAAAACTTTTTTTTCAATTAAAAATAATTTAATAATTGTTACCTTGTTCAGATAAGTCTTTTTTACGCGCATTGTATTTCCACTTGGTAAAACACCCATAGTTCGAGGCATAGGTGGCTCACCCTCTTTTTGCTGCAGGCTATCGGCGACTACAAGAAAGGCACGCAACCCGATGCTCATACGTTCGGGTGTAAGGATGATTTTGATCGGCCGTCCAACCGACAATAGATCGAACACAATCTCTCGCATTGCAAAATCAAGACGTTCTTGAGCGATGAACTGAATGATCTTGACGAAGATATTAAGAGGTGTGTCGCGTGGTACCACAGCTTTTGAACCCTTCGGGAATAATGAGTTGACAATGCTCTGCAGTCGGCTTTGTGTTGCAGAGTTGCTCTCACATTTGATGCGAATCATGTAAACCCAGAGCAGACGATATAGAGCCTCTGTTTGAAAACAAATTAAAAAGTTATGCCAGATGTTAACAATACATTTGAAGCATTAAAATAATATGATTACCTAAAGCAACGCGCGACATTTTTGGATCACGACATTTCAAATGAGACAAACACATCGCTAGAAAGTAGTGCCAATTTTGCAAGAAAAACGTTTTTTGACTGACACATAAAATGCAGGTAACTAATGGAAAAATAGCTAAACGGTGTTTATTTTTCGTACACATATCCAATGTTGTGGCGTACAACATCTCAACAAAATTTTTTAAACAAGGAACGTTGACTTCATTCTTGACAGCCTGAAAGTCAATTGTATACAGTTAAGATTTACATATCCTATTATGATAGCTTTTTGTAATTAAATTATGTAATAAAAATTATGCTTACAGCAGCAACAGGAACAAGAATTTCGACAAACAAACCAGCAAGTGCATGTTTCACATCTTTATCCTTAACTTCTAAAAAATATTGAGCACATTCTTGCATAAACTGAAAGGATGCCTCAAATTCTTCTATTGGTACCATCTAAAAATCAATTTTTATTGTTTTAAAAAGTATAAAATCAAATTGTTTTTAAATTAATGATCAAAAATAACAATTACCTTAACCCTAAAAAACTTCATACCCATAAGTAATGATATTATGCTTTGAGTTGTATGTGGTCCAGGTTCTTTGGCTCTCAGTTCTTTTAATTCAACCATAAAACGCTTCCTCACGGACATAAAACGAGATTGCGCAAGTACACCAATCACTTCAGCGTACAAATCAGCTATCATATGAATATTTGCTGCATTTGGTTCGTTTTGTATCCTACAAAAATAAAAATTTTTTTTAGTAAAAAATACAATTGTTACATAATTAAAAAATTTAAACTTATCATACTTACCCTTCTCTGTATTTGAAATGTTTAAAAGCAATGTTTTCAATATAAGAAACTAAATCTTCATGACCAGGATGAAATGGTAATTGTCTCAGTACTTCAATTAACATTAAACAAAATATAAATTCCACAGCCAAATCTCGTCTTTCCTGAAGTAATTCTCCATCGCTCTTTTCCACCGTTTCCACTCCACCTGACACTTGCGTACTATACACTATGGTATACATAATACTAAAAACAAAATAAAATGAACAATTACATTATTATATCAAGGGAAAATTCTGTCAATAGATCATTAAAGCATCCAGCCTTTCATCTACCTTTTTCCTTTTTGGTCCTCCTTAGCAGCAGCAAGTTTCTTCTGATCCGTGCCATGATCCGCCAGCTGTCTTTCATACCAATTAAAAAGGGCGCGCAAAATGGAAGGTAAGCAGTGTTCCGCCACCGAGCCAAAAGCCGATAACAGCTGATCAAATTGAGCATCCTCGCCTCTTTGTAAGACCTTAGACAGAGACTTCTCCTGAAAAAAAAGAAACAATTTATTAAATATCAATCAGTACCATTTTTTTCAGTTTATAATTATAAGCTTACCGTCTCGGTCATCACAGCTTCTACTTTCCTTTCGGCTTGTGCCGTAAAATCGGCAAAAAGGCTACGCATCACATACTCGCCCGGTCTTAAATCCATATCCAAGCCCATCTGCTGCAGGCGTATGGTCTCCTTTTGCGCGCCCCAAGGCAGCACCACCGTCACACTACTTACTCGGCTTGAATTTGACTCTGTTAAGGATTAACAAAGCTTATCAAATTGTATTTTTATTTTCTTTAAATTCTGTCTTTTTTTCTTTCTTTCTTTCTTTGTTCTTCTTTTTTATTTGGCCTTTACCGGCGCCAATCATACGATACGACTAAATCGAGATTAGATATAAAATGATGAACGCACCGGTATATAATCTACAACAGTATGTATTGCATTTGAAACTATTCGCGATAACTCACTTTTCGTTGATCTATCCGACAAGGACGTGTATTTCTGGATAAATTGAACGTGAAATCTTTACTGCTTGAATAATGTGGATAAACGTGGTGTATAGGATTATTTAACGACATTTTATTTTATAATTAATACAATTTTCAGTGTGCATAATATATACTTGAAGTTACTTTGAATGTGTGTCGTTTAATGCTTATCACACGCCCACCTTATGATTCATTTAACGCATATAGGTATGAGTCACGGTTGATTGAAAAAAAAAAAGAATACTTTAGATTGCAATCACTTATACTTTGTGTAATTCTCTTGTGAGTTTAAAAAGCATCTAGATATAGCAAAGGTAATTTATCAGTTTTATTCAATTAAAAAAAAAAAGAAAAAATAAATAACTAATTAATAATAAAATTATAAATATAACTGACCATTGCCCGAGACGGAGGTGCTTGCGGTGTTAACACTGGAGGCATCGCTGGTCTCAATTTGGGCTGGACGTTGCTGCTGTTGAGCCTGGGTGTCCTGACACGAGCCAGGACAGCTGGTAGTCGAGGATGACGACGTCTCCTGCGTACCCTCATTGAGGCCCTCGGCTGGAACAACTCGGGACTCGGCGGATTCTAAACAACGACGGAGAAACAGAGGCAGTGCAATTGTGCTAGCAATTCTGATGACCCCTCAGGGATGATTGATCAGAGAATTTTGAAAAATATATATTTAGTATACGGGGTACAAGTAAGAGAGCTCGTTATAGAGTGTGTGAGAGGAGACGCGTTAGCGGCTTGAATAACGAACGAGTTAGCAGGCCGCTAATTCATTGCGAAGCCCCGTTTTGTAACGTAACAAATGCCCCCGAGTTCTACTGCCGGATACCTTAACTTAATTACCTCAAGTTAGATACTTGACTTTGACCGTATACATATACCCTTCCCTGGAGGCTTAAGTTGAGCTTTTTTAAAGTGTACGAGGGTTTTAAGGCCGTGTGTTGTGTGTGCTTGTAACAGACTACTGTTTCTTTTTTTTTTTTTTTGTACTTTTATAGATGATAGAGGTGTCGATGTCATCTTTGACACTTCTCTCTTATTTTTTTTCTATTTGCTGGTAGCGAATTCATGTTAAGCTGCTAAAAGTTATTTTAATCGTGAGAACTTTTTTAACGACGTTTGCGAATTATTGACTATTATTGGATTATTATTTTGTTGCAGGTATGAGATACCTTTATTAATATAATAGCATAATTTTCCAGTTTTCAATGTTGAAGATTTGTTGTAAGTAATGTGTACTTAAAATTCTACATTTTTAGATTTTTTTAAAAGGGTTGTTGTAAATTTTATGTGAATATAGAACTCACCACCTTGTGCTACTCCTTCCCCATTAGGCTGGATCTCTCCTCCTGTAAAATAGTAAGTTTACATTTAAATAAATACATTCTTTTTTTTATCCTTTGATTAAATAAAAGAAAGTAAGAGCTTATCTAATAATTTCTAAAGCAAACAACAGCTTACTGCTACAGGATTATCTTGTATAACAAATAGATTTACAAACCTTCTGTCATGTCTTCAATGTTTGCCTCTGTTACAGGCAACATCTTTCAACTTTATTGTCAAGCCATTGCTGTAAAAGAAAACTAAATTTTAGTTAAATTTTTAATTTATATCATAATGAAATATATTACTGTGGTATTTTTATACTAGTTTTTAATATCGCTCATTTTAAATTAATTAAAAAATTTGGTTCAAGACAAAATTATTTTTAAATTTCTAAAACAAAATAACATAATTTTTTAAGACTGAAATTATGTTATTATTGTAATACAAATAATTACAGACCTCAACTCTTATCTCAAACATACCGTTAGAAACACACTATGACTCACTTCTGTTTAATGCAAACTCAAATAAACACAAATATGGATTAAGTCTTTGTTTTTCTTTTTATTTTAAAATTTTTTGTTTAAAGTATTTATAAATTCACTGTAACTAAACATTAAATTAATTTTTATAAATTTAAAAAATTAATATAAATAAAACTTATTTATAAATAGTTACTTGATATTATTTATTATTTAATTCTTTTTAATAATTAAATATTAATTTTACTCTTTAAATTGTTTTAACACAAACATAACAAAAGCTAAGAACCAGCTGATTCGAATAATGGAAAAAAAAAAGTTTCTCAAGTTGCTCAATCAATAAACAATGACTTTAAAAACGTCATTGTTAGCAAACAAATAAGTATCAACAAAAAAAATCAAATCAAGCAAGTTGCCTTGTCATTCAAAAACACAAATAAGAAAAAAAAAAGTATAAACAATAACAAAACAAATAATCACCAGCTCTAAAAACCAAACATAATAATCACAAATCCTAATTTATAAAAAAAAATTCCACAAAACGTCAAAATATCTCTAACCTCTAAAACATTTTCATCCATCGTTCGATCAATTTGTCGCAGTGTCTAACACCAAAAGCTATAAACTCCCTCATAAGAAAAAAAGTGCAATACATCCACGGAATCATAAACCGAACATCATTACAAACATCAAAGAAAGATGCCGGCTCTGCAGAAAAATCGAATCTGCTGCGGGGGCGTCCCCGTTAGAGGTTATCACTACTGACTGATGCTCTGGAATAATACAACAGAGAAACTCCTTCTTCCACGGGTATTTACCGTCAATGTATTGATGTCATCGCTGCTGCTGGGATTCTTAACACTCGGACTCTCCCGGCTTTCATGGCTCCTTTGGCTACTCCCGTTTAGCTTCTTTTTTACACCTTTTTGCTTCAATAGAAATATATGTGTATGTAGGTATATTCACCTACACGGAGTCTTCCCTATATCTTTCTCTCTCTCTCTTTCTTTATAGATGTACTTTCTAAACTCTGTGCTTGCATTTGACTTGACACTAGCGAGTGTTTGCGTGGGTGGTGGCGTGATGCGGCGTGCGATGGCGCCACGCGAACTGTCTCTTGGGCGGCGGTAGTTCTTAGAATATTAAAAAACTCAGTTGGGGCATTTAATTGAACATATGGCTATACATTATGGGTATATCGCCTTTTATAGGTTGCAGAGAAAGAATTCGACGTTATATGCATTTTTTCCGACGTCGTTGATATGCAAAGTTGTATATGTTTTTATGTACACTACAAAAATATATTATAATTTACTTTTTTTTTTAATGGAAAATAAGTAAAAAACAAATATTTTTGAAATATTTTTGTATAAATTCATATATTAATATTTACAAAAAATCGTGCATCGTTTTATTAAGTTATATACAACGTTCGAAATGACATCTTTATCAAAATTCAAAAAGCTCTTTTTAAATTCTTTTGAAAGCTCACACAATACCTGCACCCACAAAAAAAATCAATGCTACACTTTAAAAAAAAAACTATGTTGCTTAAAATCTACTCTTCCTAAATCCAAATTATCCAAAATCACCAAACTCAATAAGAATAAAGCTTAATTTAAATCCGAAAATTTTCCAATCGATTAGAAAACATATAATATGTATCTCAGCATAATATTAATATAGTATATACCTACATCTCCGCAGTAATAGTCACAAGCGGCTTGACCCGAATACTATACCATCAACGTTTTTGCGCTGCGAATAATAGTTTCGCGAATAGACGAATCCGTAGAAGAGACTTGCGACCCTGCTGCACCTCAAAAAGCTCACATATACATCTGAACGCGTCCCTGGCATTGAAACAGCCTTTTGCAGGCTCACGGACTGTTGTATATTGATACAAATTTTTTTTGTTTTTTTTTGTATATTTATATGGTCTAAGATTTATTTTGTTTAAATTTGATTTAATTCTTAATTTTAATGTAAAACTTTATTAATGTTTGAAAAAAAAGGCAAAATTATTGTTTTGCAAAATTAGTAATGTATAGGTACTATTAATTACAGGATGTCAAGAAATTATAATTTTATATTATCAAAGATCAATTATAAATTGCTAAAATGCTTAGGAATTGTTTAAGGAAGTAAAAATGAAACAATAAGTTTGACACTACATTTTAACATTTATAATATTCAAGTTCAAATTTTTTAAATGCATGCTGCAGCTGCTGCAGTTGCGAATGTAACAGTTACTGAGCGCGTGAATCTTCAGTATAAACGGTATCATAACAACAAAGCGATAAAATTAGAACTTGCGGATATGCCATACACGTGTGTATGTGTATATATTTTTAAATACTAGAAGTTTTTTACATTATAATTGAGGATAAATTAATAACTTACTTGTATACTCCATGAGCCAAAATTGTTATTGACCTTTACCTTCTTCTAATCTATTGTAATGGATTTGGATTTATTAAAAAAAATATAAGTTTTACGGCTTTCAAATTTATTATTGAATATTTTAATTCAATTAAAAATACATCGAATATTCACACTTAATTTATGTTACTTATTTTTCGATGAAGTTTGTGCTAAATAAGATGGTAGCATAGATTCCGATTCGAGTATACACTTGTCTCCACTTAATTTGGTAGCACTATTGGCATCAATGCTACGATAACACATTTCATCGGAACTGCAATACCTTGCTCCACACTTACAATCATCACCTGATAAAATAAATATTTATGGTTTTAATTTGATTTTTATATAATAAAGAATTAAAAGCTTTTTTTCTTTTTTTTTTTACTAAATAAATTTGAAGTTAATTTTGAAGAAAATCAAAATTTGGTGATATTTGTAAATTACAATGTATATCTTACAATCTATATAGTATATCTTTAATAAATTTAATAAATTATATTTTATATGCATTTAAGATGTTTACCTGATTGGCATTGATAGTAACTGCAACATTCCTTATCATCACAATTCGAGCCCTTCTAGCACTGAAAATATTAATTTATATATTTTTAATTATTAAACTAAAATTAATGAAAAATATTATTAGCGTGTATAGGTAATTAACATAAGCAAAATAGTGAATTTTCTTACAAATAATTTTTAAAATTAATTAATTAATATTATATAAAATGTAATTTACCTCTATCATTCCACCATCTTGCGATGATACTGAGTTGATTAAGATAAAAACTACAATTGATGTAAAGAAATACATATGCTTCAACTTCATTTTGCTTTTGAGAAATGAGCAACTAATAAGGAAAAAAAATTGTTTGTTTGATATTCAAATAAAAAAAAACTTTTTATTTTTTTTTACATTTTATGATGATAAAAAAATTGAGTAAATTTCCTATTTGAAAAAAAAAATATTTAAAAAACTTACCGTTCTTTTACAACTTGTTCAAACAAACAAAATGAACTTGTATAATTTGACGATTAGTCCAAAAATTTAAAATCTATTTTATTGAAATTTCTTTCGGAAAAAGCAGATACGTGGCACAAGTTGATTCGTCCAGCACATACACTATATCATTTTGAAAATATCACAATATCTTATTTATGATGCTTAAAAGTAAAACATAAAAATTTAAACTATTTTCACGATTTAGTTGCATTTTCTGGACGAATCAACTTGTGCCAGATATAGGTACCTATGCTACTTACACGAATTAAAATATAAAATATAAAATTATATTCACAAAGATTACAAAAATGATTTGATAAACTTAAAAACTTGCTCATTAATTTTTTTCACAAAATTTTTAATTTGTATAATTCAATTAAAAAAATATATACAATAATTGACATCGTTTATTTGAAAAATTCTAAATCAACAATTATTATACCCACCATTTAATATAATTTTTAGCTCATTGACCGAGGGCGTGTCATTGGACAAATGCACGTTATTAGCATACCGCCATACACGCAACGTCTGTATAGTGTATATAAAAAAAGCTTAAATTTCGCATATGATATCGCATTGCCATTTTAACCATATAACATAATAAAGCGTTCATTGCACTTGCACAGTAACAAAATCTATATTATTTATTTTTTATTTTTTTTATATAAAAAAGTTTTGGTGTAAGATATTCTGTCAAATTATTGCTTATTCAGCGTTCTATAAAAATATGGTTTACGTAGTTAAAGTTAAAAATTTTATAGACTTATAAAAATTGTGACTACAAAAAAAAAAAAAAAAATTATTATTTCACAATGATACACTCGCGAAAGTCAAGTTTAAATAATTTACTAGCTTATAATTGAAGCCGACTATATTATAATCTGAAGGTAATTTAAAGAAAATATAATCTTGTAAGAGGAACATATAATATGAGAAAAGATACGTGAGGAAGCTTATCACACGAGACCGTTAGGATATTTAATATTTCTTGACTCAATATATGTAGTCTCTTTGGTTATCGCAATGGTTGAATATATTCTTATACAATGGCTATATGAGTTTTTAGTCTTTGGTAGCTATACTCTTCAGTTAGTACATTGACCAATAGTTTATTTAATTTTATTAATCGAATATTTTGTCATTTTGATGCAATAAATTAATCGATCATTCATTAGAAAATATAAAAAAACAAAAAACAAAAATATATTTTTCAAGTAAAAATAAAAAAAAAATAGATAAATTTTTTTCGTAAGCACAGAGAGGAAGCCTTAACAAACAAATAATACCAAACAAATAATACTATTATGTGTAATAAACAAAAAAAAAAAAAAAAAAAAGAATGTCTAGCAGCCAAAGTCAAGTAAAAAAGTTGCTATTGCTCTATACACTTCTGCACACAAGCGCACTTACATGTACATTACAAAACTTAAAAATATCCTCGTCAGTGCCAGCTCTTTCGTGTATATATTTTTAAATGTTCCGCCAATGATTTAAATAGTGAATGGCATATAAATATGTTATAGCTTTTTAGCGCGTGCACGATTTAAACTTACTAGTCGCGGAAACGATTAGAGAAGCATCCGCAAATATAAAAAACATTATTAAAAAGCCAGATATTAAATTGAAATCTATTATTTTCATTATTGATCTAATTATCTATCCAATCTTCTTCTCTTAATGAATAAAATTATGCAAACTGATTACATATCCAGTTCACAGTCACACAATATTAACTTTCGATAAACTTATATCTCAATACACGAGACATCAAAATCCAGACACAGACGCATAAAAAAAAGGAACCATACAATAAATATACTGGAAGTGCAGCTGCGTATAATGCAAGTTCAATTTCTTATCATTGTGTATATAATATATAAGATAAGCGACATACAGCGGACGCTGTACTCATCTAAATGAGAAAAAGACATTGAGACGTATATAATATACACCTATACGTCGTTGAATCAAATACACGAGACGATTATAACAGGTGTAAAGTTCCGAGGTCGCAATTTTGGCTGCTTATCGTATCTCAAGCTTTTATATACACTTATGCCAAACCCTATTTGTCGAGGTACATTATGCTGTAGAGTAGATATTTTTTTTTGTTTTGTTCTTTTTAGGGAACATAATTGAGTAGAATAAAAAATTATCACTTTAGAATAATATTATTATATTACACGAGCAGCTAACAACAGTCTAATAAAGTAATAAATTAATTAAACAGTACTAGTCAATGATTTTATGGAGCATAAGGAAGTCTGTAATAGTTTTTTAGTCGTATGTACGTCAGAGACACATCACTTAGCAAAAGTTCGTTAATACAGACGAATAGACTCACCACAAATACTTTTATTTATATATACATATCAGTATAACCGACACGTAGGGATGGTGGCGAATACGCAGCTCCGCCGATCAACAAGGTTAAGCAGCATTGTGCGCGGTTGGTACTCGGATGGGTGACCTCCGGTCCAATCTCGCCTT
>JAPYZE010001865.1:0-32293 GCA_030522805.1 Leptomastidea abnormis
AAAGAACATATATATATATATATATATATATATATATATATATATATATATATATATATATATACACAAAAGCGCGAGTGTGGGCTCGACAACGACGACGACGTTGAGTATAGTAGTAGGAGGTGGAGGAGGTGCGGGTATATAGAGAAAAAGAGCGATGGCAGTGGCGGCGTGAAACCGGCGAGGACCGCGAGAAGGGGAATATCAGTATAGACTCCGCCGCGTGCGTTATATATTATATACACACAACACACACACACACACACGATATACTTACATGTATCGCGGTCGTCGGTTCTTCTCTCAGTTGGCACTCGGCCGTCACCCCGGCTTGGTGTATATAATATATAAGGAGAGACACAGAGACTCTCTCTCTCTCTCTCTCTTACTCTCTCGCTCGTTTCGAATATGCTTATATATGTATTTATAGTGCGCGAGTAAGTAAGTAAGTAAGTAAGTGAGTGAGAGTATATAATATTGGAATTGCGAGAATATAATATATAAGAGAGAAAAAAAAAGAGAGAGAGACGTAATCGATATATTATATTGAGTATATATAATTATAACTCAAACTTCCTCCTCGTGCGTGGGCATACGGTTTTATATATATAAACGTTTTTTTGTGGGTGTGTGTGTGTGTGTAAGAGTGTATGTGCTTCCGGTCTTGTATATATATATTTCAAGTGTGTCTATATGGTATTACTGGGGAAAACAGAGAGAAGCCAGTAATTATAGCGAATATGAAAGAAAAAAAATTAGTGTAAAATCCTCTTTTGAGGAAGAAGAAGAAGAAGAGGAAGAAAAGCTGATGATATATGTTATAAGGATTTATCTTTTTTTTTGCTGAGAGGATATAAACTGGATGGACGGGATACGTCGACGTCGTCGTCGTCGTCGTCTCCGCAGGCTGGGTAAGCTTTATACTTATATGTGGAGTGTAAGAAAGAAAAAAAAAAACGTGCTATTATATACGTGAGTCGCATCCGTGAACGATGAAACGGTTAATGTACCTACTTTGCTCCAACTTGGAAATCCGGAGTTTTCTATACTTTTTTTTTTGATGAAGGAAACGATCGATCGGTTTATTTTTCATGTCGCGTGGCTGGTTGTTGAATACTACAAGCACTTGTTGCGCCTCTACAATGTGATAATATGTTTTATAGTTGGAGGATTTTTTTAAAACTTATGGCAATATATCTTTGTTATTTTTTGTTCGATGATAAATATAGATGCTGCATTAGAAAGCTATAATAATAAGTATTGGTTTATTTGTGATTTCAAGTGCGGGTGGTATTAAACTGACACATAAAAGTATAATCAAACTTAAAAATTAATTAGAAAAAGATTTTTTTAAATAAATCAACTAAATTAATAAAAAAATAAAGAAAAATAAGAAAATAATTGAGAATAATGTATAAGGTACAGAGATAGATAATATCGAAATATTCAAGACTATAATACGCATGAAGTGGAGAAGAGAAATGAAGTTTATATGCGAGCTATTTCGAGACGAATATACATATATATACCTATAATTATACGCGAGTATATAGAGCGAGTGCAGTGTGATGTCTGATGCTTGCAAACGCACGCACGCCGCCGCCTCTTCATTGAACCTAACTCTCTTTCTCTCTGTTTTACAAACCTCGAAAAGCCGGCTACCGGTCTGTTTAAGTATACATGTATATATAAGTGACGTATGTCTGATAGATTGTGCCCGGTGTCTCCTTTTTTTTTGGAGTGTAATTTTAGTGTTAAAAAGTGAAATAGTTAGCTAATTTTAACAAAAATATATCTATCGAATTATCTAGTAAATAAATGATTATGATAATTAATTAGTGATATTTTAATTTTTTTTAAAAAAAATAAAAATAAAAATAATACACGTATCGAAACATCTTTACGATTGTATACCTTATGTATAAATTTGTTCGTTTTTTTTTTTTTTTTTTTTTTTTTTTTTTTTTTTTTTTTTTTATTTTTATTTTAAATTTTTTTTTATTTGCGAGCGTCGTGCGTAAACAAACTCGTATCATATATATATACATATAGGTACATATAAAAACATTTGATTCTTAATACACACCAAACAGCTAAACGAATAAATTATGATTTATATATATATATATATACATATTCGATTGATAATCAATATAAATTATAAATAATAAGAACAATTGATTTTTATCAAAACGTATAACCCAATAAAATAAAAAAAAAATTTATCACCTTCATAATTTACAAAATTTATTCTCAAAAAAACAAGATCAACCTTAAAAAAAAAAAAATCTAATCAGCAGCTGGTCTTACCAAGCCTGTAGTTAAAAAAAAAAAATCCACACTCTTACCTATATTCTCTCTTTTTCCTCTCCACACATCAGCTGTACACGACTCCAACCCAAAAATAACCGATAAGCCTGATATTTATAACCATTAAATGGGGGCTCGCTCTCTTCTACACTATTCATTTACATACACACATACATTCTCATAATTTTCTTTACATATACATGTATACTTATAACGGACCACATATAATATAACTCGCACAAGCATATATATAACACAACGCGGGAAAGCAGCTAAACATGTTACACACCCCGTTCGTTTCGTTTCGTTCACGCGCGTCACTACGTTCTTTTCCGCTATAATCGAACGATCGTGCTCGCGCTTATACTCGCGCTCGTGAAAAAGAGAGGCTTATAATACATACACACACACACAAACTTGTGTATTAACGTCATATTATTTATGCTATATACTTGTGCGATAGCGGAAATCATGAGAAAAGAAGAGATATTTAAAATAAGTTTTTGTTTATATTTATTTTATATAACAGATGTGTGAATTTAAATAAGAGTTTAATTTAAATGGTTGTACTTATATCTTTGTGGTTTGCGAGGATGGTAGATGAAAGATAAGAGAGAAGGGTAATGGGGCAAGGATTGTGGTTTGATGTAAGCCTTTGAGGTTCGATACTTAATTGAATTGTGGTGGTAGTAGTATTACGTACTATGTTAGTGTGGTCCTTAATATGCTTTAAAAGTTAATTATATAGTGATACGTGTTTTCATCTTTGACTTATTTTTTTTTTAATTTCCTTTTTTATGGTCTTGTATTTTTTATTTACTCTTAAAATGTAATGTATATCTTTAAGCAAAGTTTAAGATATACCGCTGCTAACGGGACTTTGAAAAAAAAAATATATGTATGCAAGTAGGGTGACGATGTATATGCAATGTGTCTTACCGGTATCGGGATGTATCTACTTACGCACGAGAACCGTATACATACATATGTATATACATACACTGGATATAATACTTATCCGCGTCGATTTGAAAAATTCGATAGTTTTTTTTATTTTTATTTTTGCAATATTTTTTATTTACGTTATTAAAAAAAAAATGTTTTATGTGATTCACGTGACTAAACATTTCTAATTTACTGTAACTGAATAACGTTTTTATAGGCATTGATACTTACCCTACTTGTTCGCCAGGTTTAAGAGGATAACGTGCTCCTAATTGATCAGCTGGTGCTAAAAACGTCAGCTGTAGATCCGTTGCATTTTTCCAAATGTGTTGCCTTAAACAACAAAAAATTAAAATTAAAAATCGTTTTATAAATTCAACTTTCTTTTTTAAATGTAATTTTCCATGATTATAAAACACAAATAGTATTTAAAATAATAACTGCATTAGAAGTTAACAAAAGTTTATAATTTTTATATATCAGAAAAAAAAAAGTCTAATAAAATACGTAAATCTTCAGTAGGTATATTGTAGACGATGTACGGAAATTAAAGCATGTATAGAGTACTATTAAAGTCTATAGTCACACATTATAATCACGCGATATGTGCTGTAAATCCATTATCCAGGCATTTCCCTGCACCACCACCACTACCACGTGTCTAATGATTTCTCAGAATTTTTTTTTTTTTTTCATTTAACAACCGCAGAAAATCCTGTGAGTAAACTCTCAGTCAAAAATTAATTACTTACAAACCTTGGTTTGAAATTAAAAAATAAAAAAAATTGCACGTGAATTTGTATATAGAAAAACGAAATGATGGTATATTATATAGTAACCGGATTTTTGTGTTACACGTATATCGTTACACGAGTTTATACATATTGCGTAATTAGTATTTGCTTATTGTCGCGCTTCGCTTTAAGAGTGAGAGTGAGTGAGAGAGAGACTTACTACGTCAATGGCTTGAAGAGAGTCATAATTCATTGAACAAAATCGCAATTAAGATGCCGAGAGAGCATATTATATGTTTGCTTGCTTGCTTGCTTGCTTGCTTACTTTGATGAGAAAAGAAAAAATCATTTCGAGTTTTAGTTGCATATGAGATATAAATAATAATGTGTGTGTATGTGAGTATAAGAGTGGAATATCATTGGGATTTTAAGCTAAAACTTGTATTAATTTATTGTCTCTGCTCTCGACATTTATAATTCAGAATAATACACTGTAACGTCAATCGATTAACAGCTGTTTCATTGAATTAATCGGATTATTTTTTAGTTTGACCTTCTTTTTCTTCTTCTTCTTCTTTTTTTTTGGCTAATTTTTAAATTAGAGTTATTTTGTTTTATTTGATTTTAATAATTAATTTCGTTGACTGTAATTAACAATTTATAAATGTATAATAAAAAAATAATGAGATCTTTACCTGAATACTTCAATGAGAATTTCAGTGCGATTATGATCGAACATATCACCAACATTTAAATTTTCAACTTTTAATTGAATCTGATATTTAGATACATGCTGTAATGTATCATTTTCTGACACTACAACTTCTAGAGTTTTGTCTCTCGTCTCGTAAGTTTTTTTATTCAGCGCTACAATTTCCAGCTAAAATAAAATGATTGAATTTAAGAAAAATGAAATGATAAAATAAAATAATATATTGTCAATTTTTTTTACCGTAAAATTTTTCTGATCTTTTGGTGCTACTCCGTAAAGATAACCGCGATGAGATCTTTTGTTGTAAGTGTAGTGAACCCATGATGGTAAATCCGGCGAACCAAGCAGTGAAGCTTCGTATCGATATTCGCTTCTTTCTTCTGCAATTAACAATTATTTTGAGTACATTATTCGTAAAAATAAAATAATTTTTTAAAAAACAATTACTATTAATTTTATTTAAAAAAATAAAAGTAAAAAGTAATAATTTTATTCGAATCAAATAAAAGAAAAAATCCTCACCTTTAGTTGTCCAATTGAAATACTGGGGTACAATCGATATGGCAAACACTTGCTGTGAGTAAATGTTTACATCTGTCGCGGTTACGAAAGCCACGCAGTACAGGAGCAACGATAAGCCGGCTGCCACCGCGTACATATTGTTGTGCGTCGCGGAGCCTTTTTTTTCTCTCTCTTTTTCTCTCTCTGCAACTCCTGAAAAATTTCCCCATATTTTTTATCGCGGTGATGATGATGACGTGTTCGATGATGTTTTGTTTTAAGAGACATATGTTACCCTGAGGAAAATGTATATTTTTCGCGTTTCTGAGATAAAAAGTAATCGCACCGAATGAAATACAATTAATTTACGCCTTAAAATTCTTGTTGTAGAAAATCCCACGAAATTTCTGGTTTTTTCCCAAATTTTTTATGATTATTTTATTTTATTCTTATACTCAGGAAATTGTAAAGATTGTATATATCTTAATTTTAATTGTTTTGCCTCAATTTTTATAACATCGTCACGTTATTTAATACATTGAAAAAAAAGTATATTTATATTTGTCTTTCATTCATATAAAAGTAGACCAAACAATCATTTAAATTTACCCGAGGCGTTTACACACACACTCAAACTTTCTCATAACAAAAGAACAAAAGCATTTATTAATTCGCTTGCGAGAATACATTTAAAATCCAAATTAAAAAATGAAAAAAAAAAAAATTCAAAAGCCTCTTAAAAGTGCCACTATCTTGCATATGTAATATATCTCAGCATCCTCAAGATAACGACTAGCCGTAAATTTTTCACAAGCCGACGTCTCAACTTCACGATAAAAAAAAAGAAAAACACAAGAAAAAAAAGAACAATGCGAGTATATAAGGTAAAATAGTACACGACACCGTGCAATTTGAGAAACCAAGGCGGAAAGAAAAGTAGAAATAAAAAACGTGGCGAGAAGAACGAGAGACTATAATACGCGTATATGGAGTTTTGTTTTTCTTTCTTTTTTTTTTGCGGTGTAAGCTTGACGAGACTGGCGAAAACGCGATTGACGCAATTCGCGTTGGATGCTTTGGTGGTGGTACTACCTACTACTATATAAGAGAATGATATGTTAACATGGAGAGGAAGGAGGGGAAGAAACTGTGAGATTGTAAGCGAAAGAGAGAGAGAGAGAGTTGGCGAAAACAAAGAGCTTGGAATTGGATAGAATTTGACGGTTTGGAGTTTATAGTTGTTTCAAATGAAATGATGATATTTTTTTTATACTGACAAATAACTAGCTTGAATATTGTTTTGAAATGTTGGAAGTGTGAGAAATTTTAAAATTGAAAAATTTTATTATTATCAAGAGGATGGATTTATCTAGATTTTATGAAATTTTAGATTACTTTATTCTCGGTAGAATGAAATTTTTTTTTAATAATATCGAGCTTATACTCTACATTAAATTTAAAAAATTTCTAAATTTATTTTTTTTTTATCGTAGACTTCTTGCACTTGAATAATCAAATTGTTGGCCATAACTTTTTTTTTCACCATTTACGTCAGTAAAAGGCGTTTAATATCTTTGCATCTCACAACGAGAGACAAGGTCGCATATAACATGACATATTATAAAAAATAAAGTGAATATGGAATTCTTTCAATTAAAAAAAAATTTAACCATTATTTGTTTTTCTTTTTAAATATAAAGCTTCTTTTTTTTTATAAATATAATATAATTTCTTTTACTCGAAGTATTTTTTTTTATTTTTTTAAATTAGACAAATAGAAAAGTTTCCAAGACAATTTGTAAAACGTGTTAAGACTTCTTGGACTTTAAAATCTGTCCCTTTACAGCTATTATCACGTAGCTTATATTCTTTTTCTTTGTACGTGAGAGTCAAGGGAAATAAGAAAAATAACGAGTACGACGAGTAAGAGCTTTTAAAACTCTTATCCTTTTTAATTCGTTTCTCTTGGCTTCTTTTGTTACTTGTTAATCAAGGAGTTTTCTTTCGAGTAGAATTTTCTTTTTTTTAAATAGGAATTATTTTAGTTATTTTTAGAAAAATATCAATTTTATTGAAAATATTTAATGATTATGTTTCATGCAAACGTAGCATTTTAAAAATATTTCTTTTTGACCCAGAATAATTAATACTTTTATATTTTTAAATACAAATTATTTAAAAAGAAATTAATTTCTTTAAGTCAAAATAAAATAATTAATTAAAATTTTTTAAAAAATATTTCGCGTAAGAAAAAATATAGCATGTTTCTCAATTAAAGTAGCCAAGAATTACCCCCTTTTATTATTATTATCCACTCATTTATCAACTTCCCCGCATTTTCTTTGAATTACGTTTCACAAACTCTTTTTGATTAAAATAAAGAAACATACTGTGCATATGCATGCAATGAAAGATCCTTTCTCACAAAGTCTGCGGAATTATGAATCATTTTCTTTATACAGAAATCCTTGAAATACTCGAATCTTAAATAATTTAAATTTTCTTATATTCTACAAAATTATTTAAAAATGTCATTAATAAATAATCTTAAACAATATAAATTATTATTAAATTAAAAAAAAAATTGTATAACACAAAACTTGTAAAAAACTTATATTAAAAACGATCAGTCAAAAAGTAAACGTTCATCTCTACCACAATATATCTAATACCCGATCAATAACCAACCCACAAAAGCTGCAAAAAATTCCCAAATGCAATTTCGAACACACATATGTTCAACAAACAAGTAAAACAAAATATATCGAAAATACCAAAATCATCTCCGACCCAACAACAACCGGCAAAGTAAAAGCAAGCAAGTAAGATAAAAAAAAAAAAAGTAGAATAGTAGGGATGAGGGCTCGTCTTATCATTGCCCAGCAGCCCTAGCGCTTATACGAGTCTGCGCACTAGCAACCACGTTCACGTATATAAGTCCTTCATCGACTGCACTCCCTGACTTCCTCTCAACTTTCCAACCCTCATCTCTTGGATTTTAAAACCCAATATTTGCACTCCAGCTTCAAAAAATCAAAAAAACCCCTTAAATTTTTGTCAACCTACCTGCTCAATCTATCCTCACAGCCAGCAGATTTCCTCAAGGTAGCTGAGGTTGTCCAAAAGATCAGAGCTTCATCAGAGCAACGACGATCCGCTTTCTTTCTCTCCTCGTACACAAACACACATCACAACCACCACTACCACCACAATATGTGTATATACCAAGGCGCCGGCGCACTTGGTAATATCAAGAGCGCAGGGCTACACTGACTTTACTCATCATCAGCCGCCCTCGCACAGGGGGATTCTATACTTGCGCCTGCGTCGTCAGTCGTCGTGGCGACGTCGGCCCGGATGTTCACGCGCCTTATATTTACTATCTTCCATAATAAACGCAACCCCTCTATAATATAGTGTTCGCTTCATATAAGCTTAAATTTTTTTGAGAGAATGTACGTATACTGATAGACTTTCTCTTTCTTTGTTGTGATAAATAAAGCGGGAAAGTATTTTTTGTGTGTCTGTGTTAGAAGCGGCTTTCTGGAAAACAAAAAACTTATGATTGCTGTTATAGTATAGCTACTGGATATTCTTGCTGTTGCTGATTTTGGTTAGTTGTTGCTACTTGATATACGTCTATCTATATGGTGGTTTTTTTTTGTTAGGGGGATGTTAGTGGGGTGAGAGATTGGATGTGTCCTTGGGTTATTGAGGGGAAATTGTGTTATTGGTGGTTCGATAATATAATGTCTGTGTGTATGGGTTATATTGGGATTAATATACGTGATTGAGGGTATTGAGGTATAAGAGCTACTGCGTTGTTTTATGTTCGTTAATATTTGATTTGGTACTTGGGAGAGTAAGGTATTTAATTTGTATTTTAATAAATTTATGTATATTTGGTGATAAGATAATTATTAACAACATTGTTTTATATTGTAACTGTAATTATCGAATTTTTGGTGATTGTTTATGTGAGAAAAAGTATCTAAAGTATTTCAGTAATTAAGAGATAATTTTTCTTTTTATACCTTTGATGTACCTATTTAAGAGTAATTAAGTAACTTTCTGAATTTGACAGCTAATTATGATTATATACTCCTAGAAAGTTCAATTTTAATGAATCTCTCAAGTTCTTTAAAAGAGGCTGGAATGTAAAGGATGTAAAAGAGTTTAATCAGATAGTGAATTAAATAAAAATTAAATGATAAACTTGAAATAAATTAATCAGTTGAGCATCATTAATAAAATTCATAGAAAGTAGGTTTGATTTTTTGCATCTGTCGGCTGAGTTACTGTCCGAGCATTCATAAGAAAAAATTCATTCCAAAAATAGGTAAAAAAGTAAAAGAAAAAAATGAAAAGGATAATGATTCAGTCGCAGTCACTGATATTTATTTATTTATAAAGCCTTTTTGACACTTTATTAAGCGTATTTTGGTATGTGAATCGCGCAATAACTCAGCCGACGAACGCCGGGAATCGAACCCACGACTTGTGGATTCCGAAATCAACGTTTTCTTCAACTAAGCCATTACCGGCCTTCTCTATTCGAGACTATTAAAATAACTATTGTAACACTTTCATTGTCATTCAATTAAGTGCAGAAACAAAGAATCTAAATTTATTGTTCTATAGAAGCGCATATTTTCAAGATCGTAAAACTTTTTATGATTCACAGAAGTAATTATAAAGTCATTATAAATGAAAAAAATTCGAATTACATGTTATAACTGTTAAATGTTACGCTTAATTACTGATACTTATAATTAAAGTATAAACGTTAATATTTTTTCTAATGAATTTCAAATATATTCTTATTACTCCAATTACAAAGGTATTAATACACGATAACTACAATTACATAAAAAAAAACAAACGAAATAAAAAATAAATATTCTACAAAGATAATCATCCAAACAAAAACGATATTAGTCATATTCTCAAATTAAAAGACAAAAAAAGAAAGAAAGAAAGAAACTTTATTTCGTACGTCAACCTGCTTTGCATCAGTACAACGTTTTCTCTCACTCCCACATTCTACAATCACCCCAACACGTTTTACTTCACAAGCCGCTTACTCGTTCTGATCGGCTGCAAACTCGAAACAAAAAAAAAATAAAAAGAAAAAGAAAAAAATGCCTATTGTAGCGTCGTTCTCGCGCGTACGCGCAGTGAGCCGTCAATGTCACATCGAACGGGAATAAAATGTTAATTCAGCCCAATGACGCGCGTGGCCCCGAACCTTTTCTCTTAGCTAGCTAAATAGGCGCGCCAAGCTGCTATGTGCTGCTGTGTAAAGTCTAGAAAGAAAAAAAAATGAGCGCGCGAAAAATCGCGTAATCGACATACCTGAACGTATGAATAATTGTGTGTATCGGTATCAATTTTTTTTTGAAAATCGGATAGTTTTAAGTTTAAACAATTTTTTTTTTTTTTATTATGCTTGAACAAATTTTCACTGTAGGGTAAAGAGACTATACAAATTAGGGAGTTCAAATACTTTTTTTTTCTTCTTTTACAAACTTTATTTAAATGTATAGAGAAAGTTTGTAAATTACTTTGTAGAGAGGAAGTTACTTTTATAACGTTGATTTGTAGCATATAGGTACTCATTGTGAAGTACACTTCAGAACTTATAGACCGACAAGTTGTTATTACATTATTTATAAATGAACTTACGGTCTTTTCTTAGATAAGTATTAAGTGACTCCTGAATTCTATTTTTAGAATTACCATTACTTTTTAACTGCTATTTAATTATGAAATGAATTTTTTATTTTTTTTTTTTTTTTGTATTTCATTAGATGTATATTGAATTTTAAACATCTGTAGAATACTAATTTTCTATTTATAAAACAACATTCCAAACATAAATTTTCTTTTAATTAACATATAGCGAAGCTCTTAATTTGGTAAGCCAATAAAAAATATATAAACTAATGTTATGTTGTCGATCGTGAAAAGAAGTTTTGAGATGTGAATTCATCGAGCGTCGATTCACTAACATCTGTTTTATATCCTAACAAAAATAGAGCTTAACATTTTTTTTTTTTTTCATTCAACATAAACATATACTTTTATAAAATACACATGTTCACTAAAATAATTTTTCCAGAAATAATACAATTAAAAAAAAAAAAAAGAAAATTAAAATTCTTTCGTAATTTTATAGCACATGAGATAATAATTAAATTTTTATTTTAACTTGTCCACTTTATTAATGAATTAATTTTTAAAAACCAAATTTTACGTTGTTCAATATATTTTATATTTTTACTTTATAAAGTAGATACACGACTTATAAAATTAAAAATAATCGATAAATCAATCATTAATTTTAATTATGCATCGACATATTTAGCTACAGCAGTACATAACCCAAAAAAAGGAACAATACAGTTCACTTAAAATAAAACAAATCTAATTATAAAATTCACCTTACAAATATTATGTCATTTAAAAATAACTTAAAAATAAAAAATTCATCAATCAAATTTATTCATCCATCAAAAATTTTAAAAATTCTCTACCTCCAAAATTAGTATCTTTTCATCTGAAATTGAATAATTTATTGCAAAGCAGTTAAAAGAAATTTTTTTTTTCTTACAATTAGTCTCTCAATACAATTCAACATATGTGTTTGTACAAGAATGAATGTCTTGTCATTGTTACCAAGCCTATCAATACTTTCTCTTATTATACCATTGACTTTGCCTATATCCAATCGATAATCTTCAAAGCACGTATTCACCGTCGTTACACTTTAACTTAAACACAAGATTAAATGCTCTTTCATATTATAGGTAGCGTCCGATATAACAGCAATATTCTAGCCTCGGTAATATCAATTATAATTGTCTCTGTCAACTCTGCAAAAGCAAGCCATAAACAATTTCTCAATTTAACAACGATCCTAAACAACATTAACTTTTTCATTTTCATACCCTTTAACAGTAAATTACGAAAAATATAGAGGTATGAATTCAACACTATCCTAATGCACATCTTTGATTTATTGCACTTTCACAAAACTCTACTTAACACACAAAGTTAAGTATCATATCGTCAAGGTATAGATATACCAGCTCATTTCACCGTTAAATTTTTCTTTAAAGGTACTTGTCCCTCAGCCAACTCTATCGCAAAGCACACACATATACCCCCGGTTCTTAGTCTCCCAGGCAACCAAGCCGGCCGGTAAAGCAAGAAAATATCGTAACTGCGGACGGATATTTAAAAAATAAAAGATAAAATGAAAACACACACACACACAGATATATGCAACTTGAGCACGTGATAGTATATGTGTGTGGGGGGGTTCATCGTATCAAAGTCTACGGCACTGTCTATTGACGTCTGTATAGTAGGCGTGGCTATATCAGGCTTATATGTATCTTTTGCTCGCGGTCTCTCTTTTATAACATATATAACATATATATAGATACATATAGCCGAGGATAGACGACAACGACGTTGTCATCGTCGTTTAATTTTTCGCTTCTCTTATAGTATACTCGAACTTAGGAGTCAAGAAAAGAAGAGTGAATATACATGCATATTTATACGCGCGTGTAAAATTCGTGTAGTGCATGCTTTTTTTTAAAACTAAATTCTCTCTTTTTTCCTATCATATACGCATGCTTCGTATTTATACATCGGGTGTAGTAGAGTATCAGTAGTTGCATTCTTGGATTAGACCGGCAGCGAGATACCTATTTATGTGTGTTGGGGATGTATATTCGGTATAGATATGCGATAGTGCTTGGAGTGCAGGCAGGCTTTTTCGAGGGATTTGGGGTTGATGCTTGAGAGCTTTGGGAGAAGAGTGAAGAGCTTTTGGGATCTTAATAGCATAGCGTTTGGTGGAAGAAGGATATACGTTGAGAAGACTTGAGAGTGAAATGTGAGGGATGAAAGGATATAGAGTATGATAGGGAATAAGAATATTCTAGATTTTTTTGAAAATGCTTTTGATTTTTGTTTTTGTGTGATGGACTTTTGTTTGTTTTTAATTCGCGAGACAAGTTATTTTTCTTTTCTTTTTTTTTTATTTTAATTGAAAAGCACTGGCCTTGTTTCTTTGGTATTTTGGCTCTTATTTTCTAGCGCATTTGTTGCGCGAAGGTGATGATCATTGTTGGAAGTATTTGGAATGAGAATAGTAGTATTCTTATATATTGTTGTAAGACTTGCTAAAAAGTTGAGTGAAAAATTAAAAAAAAAAAAATTGAAAAGGATAGTTTTTTGAGAATTTTTAATAGCTAGAATTTTGCGGTTGTTATAGAAATATTGTCATTTTTTTTTTTTTCAATTTCAAATAAATGTAATGAGCGTGATGGATTAAGTTAATTGTACTATTAAATTTCTGAGAAATTTGATTAATCTTGATGTACAAAATAATTACATTTTTTTCTTTTCACAATTAACTCATGAAAGACAAATTCATTTTTACGTTTTTGTTTGAAATATAATATTGGATTACTTAAAAAGTTAGTATCTATACTTCTGGATGAAAGTATAATTAAGTATATAGTTAGAGATAGCAAACTTACAGTTAACTAGCAATTTTAAATTAAAAAAATGTGTTTTTAACACATTGAATTTATCAGGCTAAATAAATATTGATACATATATTGGAAAATTAATATTCCGAGGTCGAATTTTATACGTATATTAGTTGAAGGCGAAAATTGATTTTCTGTTATCATTATAGCTTTATTCTATTTTTATGCTTGCACCAATTATAAGTCTTCATTTTTTCTTTCTTTTTTTTTGTTACTAAGAGCTTTAAGCTCTTCTAATATTTTTGTTTGTGTTATAAACAGCTTAACTGTTGCAAACAAACAAAAAATATGTTTTCAAATTAAAGTGATATACAGTTTATATTTAAATTTAGTTTAAATATTAATACAAAATCAAAAAATCCAAAACTAACTAATCAAGATAAAAAATTTACATTAAAAATTGAAAGTTAGATTATTCACTTTACCAAAAAATGGTGATTAATAAAATTACACGCCATATTGATTAAAACATTATTTATTATTAAAATTTTTCAAATTAAATTAATAAACTCTCACGATACAATAACCTATAAAAATCAATTTAACACTAAAATCCGTTACGTAAATATTTATCTCCTTATACTATCCACCTTCCACTCGTTACACAATTTTCAAATCCTATTAAAGCACACATATTTCAAAATCAATGCCTTCCGTCGCATAAACCCTTTATCGACATTCTTATCCGCTTACACACATATCCACCATTATTATAGCCCACTAACTCAAACCAAAGCTTTCTTACTTAACAACAAACGTATAGCCCTTTGGTATCCCACAGCGTGAGCCATAAAAAATCTCTCGAGCTTGCAAGCTCTACTTTCCTTCTAGACGAGCGTCTTGAGAGTAATTGCGTCCAAAGCAAAAGTCAGACACGACAACGGATATCGAGTCCCCTTCGTCAACCGTCTTTTTTTTCTTTTCTTTCCACTTTTACATGCACGGGCCATTAAAGTTCGTTGGCAAAAGACTTTAGATGTAGGGAAAGCTCACTCGTATACTTTTTCTATTCGGCGTGAACGCTCGATTAGTTTTTTCTTCTTTTTTCTTTCATTCTTTCTTTCTCTCTTACTCGACAAAAAGAATCCCCACGCGACCGAGTTTTGCTACGACAATGGCTTGAGTTTTACTATTGCAATCTCGATGTTCACGAGTGGGAATTGCGAGCTTTTTTTTTCACCGTTTTAGTTTATCTAACGATTTTGTTGACATCAGAAAAAAAAAGATTTGTGATAATTGTTCGTTTGTAAAAGTTTGATTATTGAGAAATAAAAATTGTAACTAAATATTGATTTTTTTTACAATTTAAAAAAAAAAATAAAACACCGGTATAAACAATATCTTACTGATAAAAAAAATCTCTATATAGGTAGAATAATCAACATAAACAAACTTATCAATTAAAAATCATCAATAAATATATACTATATATACTTAAATTCCAATCAACAAATCTTATCTCATATCTACGCAAATATAATATTCCGAATGACTACAAGCCTTGACCTCTCTCTCTTTCTCTTTTATAACTTTTTTTTTTTTTTTTTTATTTGTTACAGTCCGGTTGCCTGTGGCTGCAGCAGCAGCAGCGTGAGCGGAGACGCGATAACGGAGGCCCGCGAAAATGTCATCGGCCGGCGTACCGTTTCTTCTTATCACCGCCAATGTCGGCAGCATCTTCGAGGAGGTGAGCTTGTAAAATAAAATAAAACTTTGATTTACAATTAATTTAATTTTAATAATACTTTTGCTTGATTATTAAAGTTTTCATTTCTTTTACTTAATTTTTTTTATTAATTTACTAAAAGTAGTCCCAAAGATTCTCATCTTTCTTGATGACATAAAAAAAAATCTCCCAAATAAATCAATAAAATTGGCGACCCTCGTTCTTTTCTCTTACAGCCAAGTGTAATGCTGAAAGTATGGACGGAAGAGTTCCTATCGGTAAGTTGAATTATAAAAATACCAGCTGCTATTATTTAATCAATCGTTCATTTCTAACATATATTTTTTCCTTCTTTTTTTTTTCTTCTTTTTATTTATATTTATATCTATGACGTTACGATCAAATAGACGATATCAAGGCTCGATCCAAAGTTCGTTGCCCTACATTGCCAGGAAGTGGGAGGAAAAAATTACGCGGAAAGTATGAGGCACGTCGAGGACTTTGTAAGGTAAGATAATATAAATTTCTCAGCATGTATTTTTTTTTCTTCTATTACTCAAACAAATTTAATGCAAAAAATGCATTTATCTTTTTTTTTCTTTCGAATTATACAACCAAATAAGAAAAATATATTAATAAAATAAAAAAAGCAGCAAGTTTACAATACACCAAATGAATCGATAGGTCACTAAAAAGCAGTCACCCGTAAAATTATCCCCTGTCTAGTCAGAAGCAGTATATATTCGTGGTCTACCAATAAAGCGAACTAATCTGAAAATCCGTATAATGTACATCTACAAATAGGTATATACCCTCCTACCATTACACATATGACAATCTCATTTCCAGCCTCGGACTTCGATACATGTATATATCCATCCTTGAGTTTATTAAATTACACTCAGGTCGATCTGAGAGAGGGTAGGGGTAAATGTATACAAAAGACAATGGGTTACTTCTCGTGTAACGTGTGCGAAACGGGTTATATAGAGCAGAGCGAAGCGTCCGAATTGATTTAAACAAGCTGCTTTGCTGTCACTCTTGCTCTTGAGTAAAGGGGAGGGATATTAAGTCGCCTGTCCGTTTGCTTGTTAATCACCTCGTCTTGATTGTCTAGCGTGGGAGTGAGTGTATGAGTGGGTGGGTAGGTGTGTGATGTATAGTTAGATGAATTTGCTTTTCAAACTACCTATATATATATGCTTTAATATTGATTGCGTGAAAGAGGAAGTTTATGGGACTTGTGGGATGTGTTTATTGGTTGGTTTTGACCGATGAGTGAATTTTAGATATTTTATGTGGATGGAGCTTTTTTCGTTTTTATTTTGTGATTAATGATGTTTGGATTTTTGGTTTAATTGTTTATTTCAACTTTTATCGGATATCTTTGATTGTAGTTTTTAGGTCAATTTAATAATGGTTGAATTTCAAAAATATAAATATCTTGTGAAATTTTGTTATTTTTAACTACATATAACACAATTGTGTTTGAAATAAAATTAATTTTGTAAATACAGATATAATCGTATTTTTAATTCTCACAAAATATAAACTTATTTCTGTCTATCTTTTGAAAAAAAATTGACTGATAGTGAGTTTATTGTAAAAAATACATAAACTGTATATTATATACACTGCAATACCGTAATAATATTAAAATGTTACTCTTAGCAAATTAATTATACGTGACCGAGATTTTAAATTTAGGTACAAAATACGTACACGTACAACGAGCTTAATTCAATATTAAATTCATCCGAACGAATAAGGTATGCATCCCTTTAAATTTTTTAACAAATTCACACTGCTAAATTCAATCATGTACACAGAAAAAACTACGCCTGCATTCAGAAACAAGTTATTTCTATAAAAAAAAAAAAAGAAATCCATTATTCAACAAATATCAAAGCCAACATCTAATTGAGCTTACCAGTAACTTCAAAAAAAAAAAAAAAAAAGAAAGGAAAAAAAATTCCATTTCCATTTCTTATCAAATCCATCTCTATATATCCAAGCTTTTCACCTCGTATACCATTAACCCATCGAGCTTGCAAAAAGAAAAAAAATAATAATCCAACCTATACCTCGTCAAGCCTATCTCAGTACCTTATATATACCATATACATCGATTTGACCTCACTAACGTTGATTTATCCTTATCTCTCATATATTATAACACGAAGCTTTTCAATATAATAATATTACATATATATGTATATCAAGCTCTCAGGTGGTATAAGCTTGAGAAGTAAAAGAAAGAACGTAGATTAAAAATAGGACACACCGCATGTGTACGTGTATATGTGTATGTTGTTATATATCGTGTATATACGAACAGACGAGCGAGCCGCTTCAAAAGAAAATCGCGCTCGACTTTTATAGACGTAAAGATCGAGTGAGAGAGAAAGAGGCGTGAGAGGGATGAAATACACACACACACACACACACACACACACACACGTTGGATAGTACGAGCTTGTAAGTTATATGTATACGAGGCCGTGAGTTCTATAGTCTTCTTCTACCTATATATCTTGTACAGCAGCTTGTTATAAGGTTTAGAGTAGGAAAAGCTCTTGTCTCCTTGCATTAATTGCTATCTCTTGTTTTCTTCGAGCTTCTGAATTTGAGCTTTTGGTAGATATATAGAAAGCTCGCGTTGTAGTTATGCGATTTTTGGTGATAAGTACTCTCTTGACTTTGATGAATATGTATGATGGGTTTACAAGCGTTGATATGCAAGTTTATGTGAAAGCAATCTTGAAGCTTAAAAGTTTTTATTCGAAATATTTCGTTGGGTTTGTAGATATAAGGAATAAAAAAAAAAATTTAGGATTGTAAAAAGACTTGGTTGAATAACTGTAAGTTCGCTAAACAAATACGAGTTTACGTTTAGTTTTAATTTATTAATTATGTATGTTTGATATTTATAGAATAGCTATTGGCGAGCTTTAGGATAATTGACTTTCTAATCTAATCTATTTGTTGTTATAATTGCTTACTTGTATTAATATACGTGCGTAAAACGAATAATCGGGGATAATTTTATTATTTTTTATGTATACTTTCACCAATGCAAGAATTAAATATTTTTTACGTATATAATATTTGATAGTATTTGTACTGAGAAACTTTGTGATGTTCATATTTTTCTTGGATATTTCCATTATTATCGAGATTTTTCTGCTTACGCGTATAAACTAATGCGTTTGCGTAATATCAGTAATTTAGATGCAGGCAACAAATCATACTTATGTATACATACTACTTAGCAAATGTTGAAACTATCATTATGAGCATCAGTAAATGGTTGTATTTCAAACTAGTTTAATAACTAAAAAAAAAAGAGAGGGATTAGAAAAAGTTTGATAAGCATTTATGTCAAAAAAAAGAAAAATAAATCTTTGTAATTTAAATTTAGAAAGCTAATAATTAAGCAAAGTATATAAAAAGGTAATTATTGTTTTTTAGGCTGTTAATGTCTTCAGAAGAATTGCGACTTTTCGATAAAGTTAGAGTCTTCCTAGATGAGGATTTTTCCTCGGCTGAACATTTCACTGTGAGTAAATTGACATCACAATTTTTAAATTATTAATAATTAAAATTTTTATTCATTTTTAATGTGTAAATAATGAAATGAAGTATTTAAACATCAATCGTATAAATATCCCTAAATTTGGTTACTCAAATTTGCTGTGGCCAGTAAATGAGGGTAATTAACGTGAATTGAAATTATAATGCGTCCTAATTGAATTATGGCGTGCCACAATTAAGTTGCAACCTATTAACTTTTCAGGCACTTGGAAATTTATATTTCGCGCACGAAACCTTAAAGGACGTACTATTATGGGATTTTAAAGGTACGTGAATTTAATGATTTTTCTTTTGAAACATACATTTTTTAATATTTAAAGAAGAAAAAAATTAAATATACTTTTGTCAATTTGCCAATATTGCTCGTATTGATTTTAAATAAGAAAGAATCTGTTGAATTATTAAAGTGAGTTATAAAAATAAGGAATATAAAAGATTCAAATTTTTATCGCGTCTTACAAAACACGTCTGTTACTACTGATTTTCAAGTATTCCGAAACAGCGAAGTTACAGTCACGTTCTGTTTACAAAATCAAGACAAACGACCACAATAAAATAAAAAGAAACCCACCAACTCCCCAGTCATACTAAAATATAGAAACAATCGATATCCTCACCTACTGTACTTCAAAGACACAGACACACAGACACAGACACACAGACACACACAATAGCATCAAAAGCTTAGTTAATTAAAAAAGCAAGCTTTTATTATACTTGTTTTGATTACAGAATCGACATTCGTACCAGTAAGCGGTCAAGAAATACATTCTGGTAACATCGAGAGCGTAACAACGAAAGAAAAAGCAAAATTTCCACAGGATTTTTTTCCCGAATGCAAATGGTCACGTAAGGGATTTCTTAGAACGCGTTGGAGTGTTAGCGGTACGGTATTTGACCTCATCAACATTCATCTGTTTCACGATGCAAGTAATTTCATCGCTATGGAAACGGTGAGTGAAAGATAAAATAGAGAGAAAGAGAGAGAGAGAAGATGAATCTATTTAACACTTCACTTGTGGATCGTTATACCTATCCTACCTACCCCCCATTTCGCTATTTAGTGGCTAGATACATATATATATTTTGCGTTTGAAATTCCCTCTTGACTCTTCTCTCGCAATCTAATTGTAAAATCGCGTAAGCTAGTGTTGAATAATGGAAGCTTGGTTGAGTTGAGAAAGTTATTTCAGGAAATTTTAGGGGAATTTATTAGGTTTGTTCGGACATTTGAAATTGCGATTCAAAGTTATTGTAAAAATGTTTTTTTGGAATTTTATATTAATGTTAACTGTGCTTACTATAGAAGAGAATTTTTATTCATTGAAAGTTTTGAATATAATATTATAGAGTTACTTAATTTTCACGATAATGCTAATCTAGTGAATTCAAGTTTGAAATTTTCGAGATGCAAATGAAAATGTTTAAATCTTCTTATCGAGAAAGTTTGAGAAAAGGATTACAATAAGAAAGGATAGTATTACGTTTAAATAAGAGCTCTTTGAAATAAATCCTTTTTTTTTTTTGTTTAATCTCACATCAACTATCTCTTATTTACTTACCATTTATTTAAAAAAAAAAAAACTTTAAAACCAAGTAAAGATAAAATTTAAAATAAATTCTCAACCTGTTTATTTTACAGTTTCCATCAGTATACAGCAAAACACGTAGGCGAGCATTGGAACACACACTGGACAGGTTTCACAACGATCATTACCAAAACGCGCCCTACTTCCTTTTTGGTGATTTTAACTTTCGTACCGACACTGCCGGCGTCATTAAGGTAATCAATATACTTACATATAATACATATAAATATTGCACCAACCTACATGTCTTACCAATCTCGTGTCTTATCTACTGATATCCTCTCATTCTCACACCTTTCCCATATTTAAAAAAAAAAAATCAATACATAAAACCGTGTGACATGAAAAAAAAAAAAAAAAAGAAAGCCCGATATGACACTGGCAAGATAAAGAAAAAAAAAAACGACGGGCGGGGCGACGAATATGCCTACAGAAACAGAAAGACAAACCCAGTAAAACGTCGAATAAGGGAAGCCTGTCGAAGTTACAGTTTCGTAACGAGAGCGACGATCTCATTCTTACTTTAGGTAAAAAAGAATTTTCTCATCATGAACATCAGCAAGTATTCGTTGAAGATAGCGGCCAATGGGTAAGTGTCTTTTTCTTTTTCTTTTCTTGCAATACTTTTTTTTTTACAAATTTTACATTTGTGTATGTATGTATGTATGGTGGTTTAGTTGAGGGAGTATGACAAGGAGCTGGGTGATTTCGAGGGTCGATTATACGAATTCCCGATAAGCTTTGTGCCGAGCTATCCGTTTGAGGAGAACGTCAAAGAGGGTACGAATTATATGCTCACTCGAGTACCTGCATGGTGCGATCGTATACTACTCAGTCCCACCGCTAAGTCACTAGTCAAAGACGTAAGTAGAAAAGACGTATTTTTTTGTTTTTGTTTAGTGAAAAGTATTTAAATTTACGTTGTATGTAGTTTATGTTATAAAGTGGGCAATGTAGGTTTATTTAAAAGTTTTATTTTACGATGGTATCGTAAAATGTTTGAAGTTATATTAGACTGTGGATCAATAAATTTACAATAGAGAGTTTATATGAAAAAAAAAACTTGCTCTATGTTTTTATAGATTAAAGATTAGAATAACTTTTACATGTAGTTATGTATACTCTAGATATTACCAAACTGATTATTACAAGGTAAACTTGTTGTAGATATAGTTTTAATAAAAATTGTTGCTAACTTTTTTTAATAATTCAAGTATGCAGTGAATATACGTGTAATACTATTACTCAAAGTTAAGCTTTTGGTAAAGCATTACTTTGTTGAAGTTTCGTACTTAAAGTTGTACATTATAAAATAATTATTTTTACCAGTTTATTTAATGGTATCATTTAAAAACGCCTATAATTATAATTATACATTCATTAATGTTATTAATTCAAATTTAATTACCACAGTTAAAATAGAATTCCACTTTAAATATATAATATTTAATTTAACAATAATTTATAAATTGTTATTCTTTATTTAAAAAACAGAAATTAATATTGATTTTATAAATTTTATTATTAATTTACAAAGTTATTTCCATATTGTTTTATCTGATTTTAATAAACTACATATTTTCCATAAAGGCCGTTTATTTTCAAATGCAGACCTCGTTTTATTAAAACATATTTCAACATATAATCAATATTCACAATATTAGCTAACAGATAACAGTGTATGTAGTATACATAAATTATAAAATTAGTTTGAATAAGTAAATGTTATTTTGAATTAATTATGATAAATCATTTCTAAAATCTTGATTGTTTGTTAAAATTAATAATAATTAATCTTGGTTCTTTCATAAAATTGTATGATTTTTTTTTTTGTTTTTATCCAGATATCGTCGACAGATGCCATCGAATACGGCATCATCGGTCCTTCTGTCTGCATGGGAGATCACAAGGTATGTAAAAATAATAATTTTACTTATTTCGTCAGTTGTGTTTAAAACTAATAATAAAATTAAAATAAAAATAAAATAGTTCGTCTTTCTTTATAGTAATTAAACTTAGCGATTTAGCTCTATACGTTTTTCTCTTTTTTCTTACATTTTTTTTTTATTAACATATAATATACAAAAATATCAACGTCAATGACGTAACAATAAAATAAAAATAAAAAAAATACACCCTTTGTTTACTCTAAAAATCTAATCAAAATTCTGATGGTGAAATTTTTTCATTAATTGTGTACGCAGCCTGTTTTTCTGAGGTTTGAAATGAACATCTAAAAAAATCTAAGGTATATACCAAATAACTTCTCTGTTTTAAACCAAAAAAAAAAAAAAATTCCATCAGTTTGTTCTTGTTATTTTATATAATATCTTCCATTTGTTAATATATATACTTTATATTAGTTAAATAATCGTTTTATTTGTATATATCCATATTTAATATATCCAAAAAAAAAAAAAAAATCATATTATGTATTCTTTGCTAATGACAAGTAGTATAATACAGCCAGAGTTTTTTTGTATATGATTGTTATTATCTTTTTTATATATATTCTCTTATTATCTCTCTTTTTCTCATAATTATATCATTTACAAAATCCGCATCTTTTATCTCAGTGTATATCTTTCTCACTCGTTCACTCTCCCTTTTAGTTTCTTCATTCATCGACCCCTCTTCGTTGTTATATATTATACAAGTGCCCAATTCATCGCCTTCCTCCTCACCCCCTTCTCTTATAGCTCTTGTATTCCAATTGTCAATTTTATCGATTTTTCATTCAGGCCTTTATGTGTACTCGGCCAATTCGACTACCGCCGTTGTCGCGTCGTTTCATTCGCAATCGACCACTTCCTTCTTTTTTTTTCGTATACTCATCCCAAGAATGCTCGTTTAGTTCCATTCACTCGATATACGTGTATTAGTGTATATATACACCCGTTATTATACCAAAATTCGTTCGATTGAGTGCTTCCTATACATTTTGATTATTATTATTATTATTTATTATCTGTCTCTTGTTTATATACATCTATGATGTAATTTTCGTATTAGTATGCATCGATATACACGTCATCGATTAATAAATCCAATAATTTATGTTTATCAGTCAAAATTATTCCTTGCTCGTATAATAACACACATTAAAATTTTTGTAATAATTAAATTAGGTTTAAATTTATTGTGGATTAAGTTTTGGAGTGACATTTATTAAACTATTATATATAAATCAATAAAGTGTCCAAGCGCGTTAAATTAATTTGTATAACTCGTTTGGATTTTCAGAACAAACTTTTATAGCTTAAAACATGAACTTTCGGATTAACAGTAGCTATTCTATACTCACACACACATATATATCCAAAGCTTATCCATAATGCTTTGGAAAATCAATTTATTAAATTTAGAGAAGGGACGTACTTATTGTGAATTTAATTGCTGCATTTCCTGGTTAATGCCAGCTGTCAAATAATTGAAATGTATTTCAGTAAATCATGGCAGATTTAATTATGTACAACTTGAATAATACATTCTATTTTAATTTTATATATTATTATTATTATTATTGGATTATTGAGATTCCTACTGAATTATGTCGTTATTTTAAATAAATGAGTATTTTTAATATTGATAAAAATAGATTAGAATTCTATTTGAAATTGTATAGTTAATTGTTTGATTTAACATAAATACTATGATGATTAAATAAATATAGAATCGATTTATAAACAATGTTACAAAAATATCTTTCGATGTTTATCAAAGCTAAGAGCATATCGGTTATAAATATAAATTATTTTTACTTTACACTTATGTGTATAATTTAAAAAAAAATGTTTATTTCAAAACAAAGCAGAAACGCGTTATTTCTTGAGTGATATAGAAATGCGAAAGCCTCATTCAAAAGACCTTCATCAAAACACTACTTCTGTTACTATTGCTGCTGCTGTTGCTACTGTTGCGTTGAAGAACGATTGTTCTCGAGACACATTGTGTCGGTATTTTCTATTTAAAACTAGTGACTTCTCTCAACGCATATATGTGTTAAAATACTGTATATTCGATATACAAAGAACTTTTGATAAAAATAATATAGGTCGTTTTTTTTTTCTTCTTCCTGTTAGACATATCAAAAAAAAAAAAAATTTTTCTATTTCATGTATCAATTTTTTATTCATAAAAATATCAGATATTCTTTTTTGATGTATCACCTTAGTAGTGTAATAATATAGTTACACCTACATTTGTCTTCTTGTAGATATATTTTAGTATTAGTTTTTTTTTTTGGTAATTAACTATTCAATTATTTGTCAATTAAAAAATAAAAAATTGCACGTGATATATAAACAATAGTTGACTATTTAGTTTATCTTCAAATTTAAAGAAAAAAATCTCAGTCTCGCACCATCAATAACAAATATATAGTACAACTGCTAGTCAATCCTAACAACAATTAATTATAAAAAAATAAATTAAAAACAACGACCGTAAACACATAAAAACACAACTCTTTCCCCCCTTTAATTAACAATCTCATCTTAACTATATAATTTATTTCAACTTTTTTATTTTTTTTGTTTCCCAACGTATGTCTGTATTCTCCAAAAAAAAAACCAAAACCAAATATCTGTATTTCCAGCCAGTCTACCTAAGGGTTACACTCGTCTCGGATGCAGGTATGATAAATTGCTGCAGCTCACCCGAGGCACCAAATCTATGTTTCCGAGTACCCGCAATATATTTAGCCTCTGAGCGTCTACCAAACAGCACCAGTAACAGTAGCATAATAACAAATAAAAATTCAAGAGCAGCTGGTGCAGTTGGTAGTAGCTCGTTGTTGTCTCCTTTGATATCCCCGTTGTCGCTTGCCAGCACATCGTCACCATCGTACATCGGCCACGTATTATTACCAGAATGTCCAGGCTGTGCGCGTCTTGCCTCATCCGCTGGGCTTACTACCGCAACCTCCTCCTCCTCCCTAAGCCAACAACACCTCCTGCACGCCACGCCCTTAAAGCATGATCCTTACACCCCGGACAGCATGGACAGTCCGAGTCCCAATGCCCTTGGTTCAGCTGCAATTAGCTCCGAGAGCGTACCTCCCCTTGATTACGTACCGGATTCTACTACTGCTGCTGCTACTGCTGCTGCTGCTACTACAACTTCATCGACTGATCGCGTCCAGCTACGTAGATTACAATCCGCTAGTCATAACGACCATCGAGCGGTATCGCCAGCTCTCCTCAAATCTAAACTCGAACTCATCGCGGAGAGACGAGCTCAACGACGTTCTGACTCTGGTTCAGAAGATGATGACGAGGAAGATGAGACTGAGGTTACAACAGCAAGTGGTACCAGTAGACCAAGGTCGCGAGCTACTCGATGCAGTAGCGATGTGTCCTGGCAAAGGTCCCAGCTACTTACTCGTGCTTGGTTGGAGGGTAGCGAGAGACAGGTTTATCATTCGTTTTCTTTGGATTTACAACGAATCGGTTATGAGGAGAATAACGAAAATGATATTGATGAATATAAGAATCAAGAGGTTAACGAAGATGTGGTTGATGTGGTGGATGATGAACGTGATAAGGAACAATTACAACCACTCGCGGATATAGTGATACCCAGGATAGCTATAATAAATGCTAGTAATTTTGAGTCAAATGCAAGCTCGGTACATCTTGAAGATTGCGCGAGAAAAGGGGTTGTACTTGGTAAGAGTCCACCTTCGGATCAGTATTTGGATACTTGCTATTCGAATACTAGGACGAGAACCTTCAGTGAAGCTGATTCTAGTCTTGGACATTCGCCTGCTACCTTTAGTGTTGAGGAAGAAGAGGAGGAGGATAATGATGATCAGGATGATAATGATGATGATGATGATAATAAAGTAGGAGGAAAGAAAGCTATAACGACACTGCCGAGTACGAAAAAAGACGAATTTTGTAGCGATGAAGGACAAATTGATCTTGCGACTGAAACCAAGCCTGTTAATGTAACTGAAGAAAATCGACAAACTACTGCATCAACAACGACACGTAGCAATTCAATTCAGAGTCAAGAAGCTAATGTAAGTCTCAAACTTAAAGCTTATAATAAGGTCACGGAAAGATGTAAACGTAATATTGTTGGGAAAAAAGGACGTTGCGAAAAGTGCTGCGTGCTATCGTGATAAAAAAAAATTTTAAAAAAATTAAAGAAAAGTGGATAGATGGAAATATAGTGACTGATGGATTTTTTCAAAGTAGACGAAGACGAATACTTGAGCAATCGTTGTGTCTGTGACTGACTGATGATGGATTTGGAGTGTAAGTGTTGTTTTGTTGATGGAGTGTCAGAAAGAGAGAGAGAGATAGATTTTTGAGAGATATTGGTGTTCGAGATGTTTGACGTCGTGAGTGGTTGTTGTTGGAGAATTTTTCGAGGTTTGTGGATATATTTACGTGTGGCTTCATGGTATGATGAAATTTAAATAGATATATTATTTAAAAATATTTTTTATCGAACAAATTTAATGATTTATAAAAATTATGAATTTTTTTGTAAAATTTTAATAATTTAAATTGAGTTGTTTGAAAAATCTTGGATAATTCATTTTGAATTTTTTTTTTACATTCGTATAAACTACTACAATCAATTCGTTGTAGCACTTATAACTGCGAAAAGCTTACAAATTTTTCTAACAGAAACACTTTATCAATATCTCTCTGACTCCATCTCTCTTTTCTTATAAATAAAGCGCGCGAAGTAATGATTTAAGGTTCCTGTGCCAGGCGAATAAAAGAATTAAAAGAAAAAAAAGGGAAAAAATAAAATAAATCCGCGATAGTTTCGCCCGCGGCTCACAAGTATTACGCGTTTCATATAGCGCATTTCTCGATTTTATAGATTTATAGCAATACCTTTTTCGAGCCTTAAGCGAAGTGTATGTATGTACGTGTATATATAGTTATATGGCATGAGCTTTGGTATCCATGTGATAAACGAGGTTTTAAAAGCATGATATTGTTTTATTAGAACGAGAATTTATATAAAATTGTGTAGAGTTGAATTGAGTAGGATTAAAAGAAAATTTGAAGGATTAGTGCGATTAATTTTATATGTATTGAAATACTTAAAAAATAATTTTTTTTTTATTAGGATATTTTCCAATTATTTTAGGAAAATAAAATTGTGTGTGCGATTATTTAGTTGAATTAAATTCAATTTTTTTTTCATTGTATGATAGTAGCTTAAACAATTTTTGTCTTCTATTTTTTCTAAATTTATATTAGTTTTAAATTAATAAGAGCTCATCAGGGCTGCGAGCTTAATTAGAAATTTTTTAAAAATATACACGTAATCATTGTACGATGTAATTTTTATATTGAAAATTTTATTTAAAGAATATTATTGATAATAACAAATAATTGATGTTTAAAAAGAGAATCTAATCAATTTTTTATATGAAAAAGTATTTTTTTTCTATACTTAAAGTAAATATAAAAAAAAAAATAGTTTCAAATCTCATACGTAAAGATTGTCTGTGTTAATTGGACCAAACTGCCAAAGTTAATCTTTAACAAGTGTATAACAAACTATTCATACACGATTGTTGATTATTAATTTTTTAATAATATTTGTACAAATCATCGTATTTACACGTAGGTTAAAGATAATTTATCTTTAACAAAACAATAGACTATTGAATACTAAATAAATATATATATATTTAAAGATAAAATTAAACAAATTAGAATACCTTGTACAATTTGAAAAAAAAAAATTATTAGCTGCTTAAAATTTAAAAAAGATCTACTTGGATAATCGAAATTTGACCGAATAAAATAATTATTAAACGTATTTTATTCGATTAGTACCTAAAAGCGATTCTCGACGTCTGCAGTCGTACTTTAATTGACGTAATCATTGATCTAAACTACTGTTCGTGATTTTCATCGTTTGCACAGAGCGAAGTTGACAATCGTAATTGCAATTCACGCCTTGTATTATTGTCATATCTCAGACGTGCGACTGATAAAGCCTATGTGAGAAAACAGCAATGCACTACCTTATTATTGTAGCTAGTTTAATATTACAATTATAAATTATAATTCAAATTGTAGCTATAATAATATATCAATTAAAAATCTTAATTTTTGTAGGAGCTTTTACATAAATAATTGAAATTGAATTATATACAATTATATTTTTATATGAAATTAGGAACACGAATTTAATTTTAATCTCAAAATGTTTAATCTCTTACAAAGTGTATAATTTAACATTTTCAATACTAGATAATTTTTAAATTTTAAAAATATTAATTTTTGTAAATAAATCAAAACCCGAATTACACATTAGATTTATAGTACGAAGCGTATTCTTGTCTGTGCAATAATATATAAGTCTCGACGAAAAATTAATATTAAGAAACAATTAAACGAATTACTTTATAATATAATGTAAGCAATCAAGCATACATCGAACTGTGACCTTATATAATAAACGCGCGTCCTTAATTTTTTTTCTTCCCCATCGATGCGAATATCCTTGAATAATTGCGAGACCTCGACACGAAGCTGTAAATATCCCATAGATATATACCCACCCTCTTCCCCCCCTCGCCCCCTTTTTTCCTTGCTCATCCACCCACACACGCACGTGCGAAGCGTTATAAATATAAATATGTGTGTGTGTGCATGCGTATACATATGCAAAGCCGTATAAATTAGTTATTTGTTGTTCGTAAACTTTGTGTTAAATTTGTTATATTGTATAATGCGCATAAAAATATATATAAAATATCAGCAAAATGCCATTCGCTGTTCACGAAAATATAATTGCATATTTTTTGATAAAAATATATAGACTTATGATTTTATTTTATTTCACCTTATTTTGCACAATTATTTTTTTTTATCGTTTATTTTTATTTACGTATCAATGTAATTTTTATTTATTTTCAGCTTTAGCACGCAGTGTTTTGCTTATTACATTTCAAAGCAGTACGTATTAATGTGTAGATTATAGACTAACAGATAAAGTGTGAATTTATTTTTTTTTTTTTAATTTCTTGTTGTCTATGTTTGTTAAAAACATTTATTACTTTCAATTATTTTTTATTCAGTTTAAAAAAGTATTATTTTGTCGTTTTTGAAATATTTTAGAATTTTTGTAAATTGATGTATTGATTGATTGTTGTTATCGTTAAATTGTCGTAGATTATTGATAAAATAATTGATATAGCATTTTAAGCATGCTACCCTTAAAAAAATCAAAATTGAGAATATTTGTTCACCAATTTTATAAAATCAAACCCCCCCCAAAAAATTTTCAATATACCTAGCTTATTCGAGAAATAAAAAACGAGCAATTATTTCTCAATCGGATAGCCTCAGATCCTTGGGAACCAGTCGAATCAGCCAAGGAATCCCAACGAGCACGTCGTGCAGAAAATAGCCGAGAACCATCGTTACAATCACCCAGTGAAAATGGCAGCGTAACGCGTTACATACACATCAAACACGCTGACTCTGGTGTCAAGATTTTTCGTGAGACGACGGTCTGACGAGATTTTTTAAGACTACTCGAGAAGAGGATTGCTGCTTTTGTACGTCGAGCAAGTGAATTGCTATGGGCGTGACCGAGATGAGGATTAAATTAATTGATTGACTGGTTATATATATTTGTATATTTTAAATATTTTTGATTATATATTAGTTGACACGTTGGGGTAAATCATGAGAAAATTTGTGATAAGTAGTTTTAATTTTTTTTTTTTTTTTTAATTTTTTTGAGAGATGGGAGAACGCTAATGGAAAGGAAAAAATTGTGGTTCTGAGTATGAATTGTGGTGTTGATTGAGTAAGTAAGATCGTTGACTGATTGGGTCTGTGATGGTAAATATTTATTATTCTTTTTTTAGATTGATTATAAATGTTGAAAATGATGCTTTGTTTATTTTATTGTAAGAGAGAAAGAATTTCATGAATTTTAAATTATAATGAAACTTTTGTGACGCACAACTAGTCGAATCGAAAGTATATTTGGGAAAATGATATGTGAATGTTTTTACATTGATTGATGGTATATTTTAATGTTTCAGATGTATAGTAAATCAATCTGATTAATTAGTTATTAAATTTAATGCACTATATAATTTAAGTTTATGAATAATAAATTACTGACATTCCACGTGTTCTAAAATAAAAAAATAATAATTTTATGTTAAAAATTAATAAGAAAAATTAAAAATTTTTAATAAATATCAAACGAAGTTTTTAAATAGATATAAATATATTGACCCTTTCATTAGTGTTTTTCTAAATTTCATTAAGATATATCCAAGTAACAATAAAATTTGATGTATAAACATTGTTAACTTCCATGACTTAAAATGTATGCTATGTGATTTATATTTATTAAAGTATAAAAAACTTTATAAATGTAAAATAAGTGCTTTTGTACTTTAAACGTTATAAAATATTTATTTATTTATTATATTTTAGAAAAAAAATATTTCATAGTAATAATTTTTAATTTAAATGTCCAATAAGAATATTCATTCATTATACCTATATATACACGTTTTTTAAGGGCTGATATAGTTGAAGTACATATTGTTGATCCAAAGGAATATCATATTGAATATCAACCTTTAAAGTACAAACAAAGCCATTGTTGCTATTTTGAGATGTTTACATAAAAAAGTCCATTCATCTGTTGCAATGAAGTTTCGATTAAGATCTTTGTGAAAGATAATCTTTTGAATAAAAAAAAATGTCCATTTTTACAGGATGATATTTTAATAAGATATTTTCACGGATAGTTGAAAATTCATTACGTATAAAAAAAAAAATTGAATCAATCATTGATTTTAGTGATTTAGAGTTATCTAAATTAAATTTTATTTAATTTACCTATACATTAACTTATTCATTACAATCTGTTTGAAATGTAGTCTCCATAGTAAAGATAAAAAAAAATAGAAGCTGAAATTTTTAACAGAATCTTTTTTTTTATTTAATAAAGCCTTTTTGATACTCTGTGGAGCATAAGTCGGTATGTAAGACTCGCACAATGGCACAGTCGGCAGTAAGTCGGTTTACGAACTCACGTTCTATAGATTCCGAATCCAACTTGCTGCCAATTCAGCCATTGCCAGCTCTGAATATTTGATTTTTAAGAATTTATTATTCTATACTTTCTATATCTAAATAGTAATGGGTATTTTATTAAACATTAATCAAGTGTTCTTTACAACTTTTGTATAATTTTATAGTAAAAAAAATCCAAGTTACTTAAACATATTTAAAACTTACACCATCAAGTATTTATTATCAAAAATTTAAATTGATAAAATTGATATAAAATTTCTTTTTTAAATTTAATGTTATTTATTTATTTAAACTATTAGCAAATCTCTGCTTCTTTAAATTCAACTTAAATTGTTTCATTTTACTATAAAAATATACGAACCATTTAAGTATAAATAAATAAAAGCTCAGCAAAAGCATTCATTAATAATGCCTTTACTTATTCAGATATAGACAGTACATGTTTGCAAATTCAAGTACACTCTTTCAAATATTAAAAAGTCCTTTTTTTGTGAAATGGTATATATTTTATAAATATTGTTTTATTTATTTATTTATTTATTGAAACCATAAAATATTACATAACATTACAAGATTCTCGCAATATTACATAAATCCCGCAGAGATAAACAGGTTATC
>JAPYZE010001866.1:0-34883 GCA_030522805.1 Leptomastidea abnormis
GGAGTTATATGGGAAAAGTAAGGTAAGCCTAAAAAAGTGTGTCACAACGTAAAGATCACGTGACACCAATGTTTTTTTTTAAGTATATGACCTAACGAATAAAATGCGCCCTCAATCAGGAGCGTACCTCGAATTTGAAAATTTTTTTTTTTTGAACCATATAACTACCCCTTTTTTGTGGAATTACTCATATGCGTGACCGAGCGTGTATACGTGTATTGGATGATAGTGAGTGTAAGTTACATTGGTGTATGTGCAGGATGTATAGTGTTGGATATGAAAGGTAGTTTGAGGTAAGAACTCGTTTTTTAGACCTTAACTTTTTTTTGTATATTAGGTATAGCAAATTGTTAAGATGATGTATATTAGGTATAGCAAATTGTTAAGATGATTTGCTGATTACATTGTTTTATGGAGCAAGTGAAAAGAAAAAAAGATAAATTCTTTAATTTAATTTCGTAACTTTGATTTATTTCATAAAAACAACAATTTTAACAAATAAATATAATTTATCGTTCATACATAATTTTAAATTGACATGGATATGTTTTAACTAAAAAGGACAAAAACAACAGAATCAATTAAAAAAAAATTAATTTAACGAATATTAAGATAGAATTATAATTAAAAATAAAAAAAAAAATTATAATTTCTAAATGATTTTCCATTTAATATAACATTGACATGATGAATATCACAATAACCGTTATTTCGACAAAGTGCACGCGAGGGAAAAAAAAGGTAAGTGTTTATTCAGAACGAATGATATTTTATTCGATGTGTTCATGCAATTGAACAATTGAATGATTTTTTTCTTTCTTATACCAATCGCACCAATGTCTCTTTACGGTTCAATTAGCGCATAAATTCGACTCGATTATCGAGTCACATAAATTTTGATATAATGTCATATATTGCACTGACAATAGTATTTGAAATCTTAATTGATAATAAAAATTCGACGTAGATTTTTTTTTTTATTTTATTAAAACTTTCGTTTTTAGTATGGGACAAACGTAAACGCCACATACTTGGAAAGTGATATATTATATACCTAGATTTTTTTTTTCGGCCTTACAATCTAAAATTTTTCGTACATTTATTATTATTTACAATAGTATTAGATGGATAATTCGCAACAGAACTTTCTCGTTGTGTTTTATACTTTATTATTTTAAATATGAAATAAACACTGTTGAGAAATTCTATGCGTGCACGGTAAAATATTAACTTTTTTTTCAGTTTAATTTTGAAATATTGTTAAAATCTATGCAGTGTGTGTGTGTGTGTGGTTCGCTTTTTTTGCTACAATCAGATTCAATATTTACAAATTATACTTTGATCGTAAAACCCTGGTTAGTCCTCGAATGAGTCCTTATTTGAGTGATATTATTTACGAGGAAATTGTTTTTCTTTTTTATGTTTGTATCTCGATTGAGTAACATTTAAAGTTGACAATACAAAAATTTAATAATATAGGTACTTGTTTTGTTTATAATTTTTTTTTGTTTGAACAAACAATTTTCACATTTTTATTTGATATCTCGAAAACACATATCAATGACTTATATTCACATTTTATATAAACAATTAGATATTCGCATTTTACATTTTCATACATTATTCTTTATTCGTTTTATTTTTTCAGTTACTATAAACTAAACCATAAAAGAAACAAAAAAATCACATAAAATAATTCATTCACATTAAAATCGAACAACATCAATAACCAAATAACCTTAAAAATTAAAAAAAAAAAAATACATTCATAACAAAAACAGAAAGAAAAAACAAAAAGATTAAATTAAATATCCAAATAAAAGATTAATCATCCAGACGTCACTTTCAATACGGCCTCCAAACTTGCCTAGGCTTGGGGCTTCTTTCACGTCTAGTCCTAATCGACTCCCTATCCGTCATTTCAACCTCGTCGTCTTTTCTTCTTGCTCCAGTTGTCAAATCCTGTCCAACATTTTCCTTGTCCTGCGTACGAGTTTTAGTACTCAAATCTACCGTGCCTTCCACACGTATTTTAACTGTAAGTCCACGTTGTTGTCCAGCTGGTTCTTGGCACTCTGATGAATTCTCGTGTTCGTGAACGTTCTCGAGACTCGAACGTAATCGAGTCGGTGCAGTTTCATCCTGTCCTGAATCTGATTTATTTCTGAAATACATAACAACGTTTTGTTAATTTTTCTACAAATCAAACAGCCATATACATATTTAAAAAATCTCTTATAGATTACCTCATTGGCGAAGTTCTCGGACTATCCTGTTCTAAAGAGTCTTCGCTACGAGCACTCCGTGCTACTTTCGGCTGAGGTTCGTCATCCGCGTCATCTACTTCGATACTGCCGTCAGGACTATCGAGATCACGCGATCGTTCTTCTTCTCGCGTCTCGTCCACCGGACTTTCATCGCTCTCCGCCCGTAATTTGCGCAACTCCTCAAGTCTCGCTGACTGATCAGGACGTTGCAATCGTTGCTGGGCCATACGCATTGCTAGCGCGTGCCATTCGGGATCGAGCATATACTGCTGCGTATGATAGAGTGGATTGTAAAGCCACGAGGACTGAGGCAAGAGTGGAGCGAATATCGAGCCGAATAACGAATTTGTCGCGCCTAAAAGATGAAGACCTAAGTGATTGGGAATGAAAAAATAAAAAGGATTTTAATATATTATATTTTATATTGAGATTATTTTATAAGAGTTTACTGAGAGTATTATTTTCCAAGAATCAGAATATTATAGAGAAGCTAACGTTAATTCTAATATGTCTAATAAGTAGACTGACCTTGAAAATGTGGATGGGGACCGGGTGGACTGGAGTTACTTGGTGTCGTGGCCGTTGTAGTCGTCGTCGTCGTGGCCACAGAATCTCCCGTGGGTGGTGTTGGTGCGGTCACGGCAGCCGTCGGTACTAGGCCCGAACCACTGGGTGACGTGGTTGGTGCTACTTCCCGCACTGTAACGCTTATTGGCCCGAGATCACTTGTACTCCTCGATGAATCTTTAAATTAATTAGTTTTTTTTTATAGTAATTGTTTCAGAGAAGTATAATTAAATTATAAAAAAAATATAATTATAGAAGATAAACTGAAATTTATTTTTATAAAATATTTATATTGTCTGACTAAAATTAGTTATTACTACTTATTGAGATTGCAAATTCAAATCTTAAATTTAACGTTAGCAGTGGAAAATTGCACGTCTGACTAAACACGCATGTATCTACTTAAATATTTATTAATCACAAAACTCCACTGTAAAGTATTTAAAATTTATAAAAAAAAAAAAATCGAACAAGCTAATCAGCTATAGACCTATTCCTCACCATTAGCAGGAGCGGGTAACCTCGGCGACCTTTCCATAGCATGATGGAAGGGGTTGAAGGCCGAGGCCGCGACGGCAGCCGCGGCAGTGGCCGCAGCGGTTGCGCCTGGAGGCGCGGTTGCCGCCGAGGCTGCTGATGCTGGTTGCCCGTGCGTCGGATGGTGTCCCGGTGGTGGTGGCGGAAGACAATGTGGTCCTAGAGCACCACGGGACAAACCACCCCAACCTTGAGCTGCGGCTACTGCACTTTGATCCAGACCGAGATGCTGTAAACCTGTAGAGTATGTAACGTATATATGTATGTTAAGATGATTTTTTTGAATTATGAATTTTTTAAACGTAATAGCAAACGTAAAATAATGCTTGTGTTTTGACATTATTTATTAATGATAGAACTAGATTTGTAAAGGTGCAAAAGGATTTCTGAATAGAATATGATTTGAGTGCTTTATAGCGATATTATATACAAGAGAGAGAGAGAGAGAGAGAGAGAGAGAGAGAGAGAGAGAGATATAGGCGCGCACTACAATTAACTCGATTTCTGCGACATAAATTTCTGATGCAACGATTACGTATTAATAGAGGGGGAAAAATTTACAGAAGGATGCATATAAATTCAATCGGCATTCGCTAAGCATGTTACAACGCGAAATTTATAGTTAATTCGGCAAATGAGCGTCAGTATGTTGCGCGCAATTTAGTGCGCATTGCAGAGATGCAAGGGGGGAGGGGAGGGGGGCAACTCATTCGCGATGTAAATAATTAATGCAAAATTTGTGATTTAATGATCCTCGCCCTCATACAACCTGTACGTACTCAGCACTCAACGGAACTTTAGAGTACAGCTGTATTAAAGTGAAAATATATTCACGGATACGCTAAATTTACATCTCTAATAAAATTAATATAAAAACGTCTTTTAATAATTTTTTTTTATTTCTTTATTATGAAACATGTTTAGATATGTGAAAGAAAAAAAAATCCTTGAGAGTAGACTAATCTAGGAATGCAATATAAAATATTTCATAATATCAGAAGCACTTGGAAAAATGCTTGCTTCCCCAGTAAAAGACAAGCAAATATAACGACACCCCTTTTATATACGCGAAGCAGAAACAGTTGGAAGAAGACAGCAAAATGAGATATAGATAAAAAAAAAAAGAAAAACAAGAAAAAAGAAAATGAGAACTTGAGGCCATACGTCGAGAGGCGAAGTGGTGTGTTAGAGAGAGGCGAAACGCGGATACAGAAGAAGGAAAAGCAGTGGACAGAGAAGAGAAAAAGAGAGAGAAAGCTCCGGTTAATCGAGGCAATATCGGTTTTCAGAAAACCATGATCAATAGCAGATTATACCGTCGTTTCTCTATGCGGGCCAGTTTAAAAAATTCCGTGAAAGCCGAAGCAAAGCTTAGTGTATGCGTGTATGTGTCTGTATGTATATAGCAACGTCAGGTAAGCGCAGAAGGTAAAAGAGAAAAAGTTGGGAAAAATAATAAAATAAAGAGAGAGAAAAAAGAAATGACGGCGTACGAGAAAAATCTCGCGTATGGGTGTATATGGAAAACGAGTATATACTACAGAGAAGGGTGAGGTGAGTGGTAAAAAAAGGGGGGGGGAAAGAGGAAAAAAAGGAAGTTTAGACGAAATAAACAGGCAAATACTTAGTTTACCCGCTCTTCTTGCTACTGCTGCTGCTGCTACTACTGCAGCTTTATTTTATTTACTTTGGGCTCTGATCAAATACAGGCCAGTCAATTTTTAAGTTGAGCATTAGTTGATTAAATGTAGCTATATTCTTTTGCATTTGATTATAATTGATTTCGAATGCCATGAAAGGTAATAAGCTTTTCTTGGTCTTATCTCTTTGATCAATTCAATTATTTATTTAAAAACTATGTTGATCAAATTTTTATTATGATGCAGTAATATATTAATATAATTATAATAAATAATTATTTTTTAAAAAATAATAAATATCTTTTCTTTCTTTTACATTTGCCTATTTACAAAAACCAAGAAAAGACGTTTAAAAATAAGAAGAAAAAAAATGGTTTTAAAACTAACAAGAACCAGAAAATTCACGAAGCTAGAAATAAAGAACACGAGACAAAAAAAAAAGAAAAAAAAATTCCGTTAGAAAAGAAAAAGAGAGAGAGCAACGAAGAGAGGCACCTCGTGGCGAAGAAAAGTACGAGGTAAGAAAAGACCGAAAAAGAAAATAAACGAGTTGGGTAAAAGGAAGCCCACGAATTGCAGTTAGGAAAAAGGGGGGGATGACGGAGAGGTAGGTAGGTAGTATTACGCGGCTGCAGTAGCGGCGAACGCGTGGGAGAGCGAGGCGACAAGGACGTCCGGGAGAAGGAGGAGGAGGAGAACGCGCGAGAAGTCGGTAAAAGTCGCGTGGTAAGAGAGAAAGAGTGAGTGAATGAGTGAGAGAGACCCACACGTTGTCCACAGCGTTTGGTGAGAAAGATGGAAAAGAGCAGCAGTAGCAGCAGCGTACTACTAAATGATAGTGGGGGATTGTTGAGAAAGGGGGTAAGGGTCGACATGCAAGCTCGATGTACGCTGGTGGGGAGGTGGTGAGCTTTTACGCGAGGGGGATCTGGAAAAAGCGGTGGTGGCAGCAGTAGCAGCAGCAGCGGCAGCTGGGGAAAAGCTCATGGGTGGGGGTGGGGGGTAGCCCCACAGCCGCACGGAGTCACTGGCGCGTGGGCGTGGCGGGCGGAGATTGCGGCCTGCCGGATTGGTTGGCCGCAAAGCCCTTTTTGCGGGGCGGGGGTAGTCGTGGTAGCGGTGGTGGCACGCGCGACAGAAAAAAGCTCCCGTGAGAGAGAGAGAGAGAGAGAGAGAGAAAGAGAGACGGTAGCTTGCGGCGCTGTAGGGGAGATTTTTACGAAGCTGCTTCAATATTGGGAGGAAAGGAAGGGAGTGGGAAGCGCAGTTTTCTCCTGACTCGCTGGTATAGTTACGGCCGGTGCTACTGGCGGCGCTACTATTCACGAGAAAGATTAAGAAAACGATAAGAGCAAGAGAGAAAGAATACGACAGGCGTGACTTGAAAAGCTCCGCGGGCTTATACCAGGGAAAGGGAGTTTTCAACCGAGTTTTCGCGAACGAGAAGAGAGAGCTTGATAAGGGAATAAATAGCGACGGGCGCTCTTCTCGCGGGCTTAGAGAAGCTCGGGATTCTTTCTCTTTTTTTTTCTTTTTTTTTTTACCGTTTGTCTGAACCTTTTTTTTTTACCGACCGGATGAAGGGCCAATGCAGTTCTCTGTGGAGATGCACTTTCTTGAACGTTGGTAGTATTAAAAAATTCTTTGATGTAGGAATTTTATTTTATTTTATTTTTTTTCTTAGTTTCGATCTTTTTAGTTATTATTTTTAATTAAATTAAATTCATAAAATTTCTAAAATTAAATTTGATTGACTGTCAGAAAAAAAATTTCTTTAATAAAGCCAAGATAAAAATACGAATTCTGACACATTTTTCTTTCTAGATTATAAAAGTAGTAATAACCAGGATTAGGTCAGACATAAAAAAAATATCTCCAAAAAATAACTTTTTAAGATTACTTTTCAGCGTAAGCACATATTAATCTAAAATATATATTTAACTAAAAATAACCACTTATACATCTAAGAAAATTTTTTTTTATAAAAAACTACCCTATCAAAATATATATAAAAAATGTTACTTCCATACATTTACAATTTCTTCAAGTATCTTAAATTTCCTCACACCAAGCTCTCAAAATTTCTCACCAATACACAATTTATGAACGCACGGCTTGCAAGCGTAGTGGTATAGCAAAAGAGAGAGTAAGAGAGAGAGAGAGAGAGGGTAGGGGCGCGTGGTAACATATTTTCAATTTAATAAACCCCCCCGAAATACCAGACTCTCAGTAGAGTAGAGTAGAGTAAGTAGAGTATAGGATGCGGGGTGTCGAGTCGAGAGTGGCGCGCCGCGTTTACGGGGTCCTCGGACAGGGGCGATAATTCCGAAAACAAATGAAGACTAATGAGTAAGAGGTAAAGGGAAGGGTTGGAGAATAGAAGAGAGAAGAGAGAACTATACCGTGTACGCTCGTGGCAAGGGTTATACTACGTGGCACGAGACCCCCCCTTTTAAGGAGTGCCTGAGAAATGCCGAGAGGCTTAAGTATAGTAACGCGAGGGCGTCGTCTCAGAGTCGGTATAGTCGCGACTGGTAGTGGTGGTGGTGGTGGCTTTTCTTCGCGAGCTCACCCCGAGAGCTTAGGGCATGATGTATTATAGTACGCGGGTGCGCTGATCGCTCCTTTGCGGCTCTTATATATGTTGTGCTGTAGAGAAAGGAGCAGAGCACGCGCGCGTTTTCCGGAAATGCCTTTGTGCGTACGTGCGTGCATGTGCTTACACGTGGGGAGGGTATGGGTTATGTATATAGGCTATGTCTGCGGGAGAAAAGGTGGTAGGATGAGAAAGAGAGAGAGAGAGAAAGAGGTGATAATTGCTTTGCTCGCACGCTCACTCGCTTATGTATATGTGTGTGCGTATATATGCTATGTTTTGGGGGAAGAGTGGCTGGTTTCTTTGGTGAAAGCTACGTGCAAGAGCTGCTTTATAGCTTAACGTTATAGTGCTGCTGCTACTGCTGGGTTTTGTTGCTGGAGGATGGCCAAGTGATTTTGTTAGTGTGTATTTTTTTCAGTTTTTTTTTAGTTTTTTGTTTGGGACTTAATTTATTGAGTTATGATGCGCACACGTGCTGTAGTTGTTTAGTGGTAGTATGGAAAGGGTTTTGGAGAATCGCTTTTTATTGGAGCTATTAAATAAATTTATGGCTGCGATTAAATTACGAGTTTGGTAAAAAAAAGAAAAAGAAAAAACAAAAAAGAAAGATGAATTTCTTTTTATCAAGTATTTAAGAAAATTCCGGAATTCTTTGTAATTTAATATTCAGAAAATGTATTTTATTTAAAAAGAAAAAAATAGATTAAACCTAAAATTTAAAAAATTATTTTATTATGCTAAAAATTTTTTTATTTCTTTAAAAAAAACTTCAATTTCTTTTCAAATTTTAAAATTCTACAAATCATAAAAGATCAGTTACCTTTCTACGTCTACACCTTTTACTTTAAAAAAGAAAAGAAAAAAAAAAATTAGTCAGACATTTGAAAAAACGCAAACGTACGAAAAAAAACTCGAAAAAGATCTTCAATATTTATTTTTTTTTTTTCAAAGTAGAAATCCAAAAGCTTGAAACTTAAAGAGGCATCAAGGAGAAAGAGGATAGAACGAAAGCCCGGTAAACTCCAAAGCCTGAGAATAAAGAGTAAAGCAGAACTCGCCTGGTTAGCGTGAGATACATAATAAATTAATTCGTCCATCCCATCTCTCTCTCTTTCTTTCTCTCTCACAGGCCAAGTTTTATCTATTCAGATCTATGCAAAGCAGGCGTTAAAAAGCTCTTCCGGCTTCTCTTACCCCTCCCCCCTCCCTCTCGTACTCTACTTCTTCTTCGTCTTCTTAGCCGAAGCTCCTCTCAAGAGAGAACTGGTAAACCCTTACCCCTCTAAAGCTATATAGCTCGTTCGCTTGCTCGCTTTATTCTCTTAAAGCCAAATCTGTCTTTCTGCAGCTACTTAGGTTTTACTCGGATTCTTCTGTTTTAAAACTTCAACCCCCTTCTTCTTTTTTTTTTTAAATTCCCTATGAATTTAACGAGTGTACGTACATTGCAAGCTCCGTGTTTTTTTGAATTATAATAAAAAGAATAAACCTTAAAGTTCAAAATTTTTTTTAATCAAGTAAATAAAAATATTCTCAATCATACTTTTGACATCTCTAAACAAACGAAACATTTTATTATTCTATCAAAATTCAAAAGACTAACCAAGTCTCAAACAAGCACAACACCTCTACACCTAACAAACCTGCACTTCCCCCCCCCCTTTTTTTCTCAAAGAAACAAGCGCAAAGCCATCCACTCCAGTTAAACTCGCTAACGAACAATTAAGACCACGCGCGGATACGCCTCTACTCTTACTACACACACACATACATACAAGCCTAAAAACTCGAATCTCGACTTTTCAATTTCACCAAGTATAAAGACAGAGAAAGAGCGTTTAACGTGCGACACTAGAGTCGCCTGCTATTTCCTTCCTTCCTCTCTCTTTCCCTTACCCGTTCCTTTTCCTACTTCTCTCGTCGCTTTAATACCCCAGGGTAGCTAGCTCTGCTTCTCTTTACACATCGCTTCTCAAAGAGTGGGCACGCAGAAGGCGGCAGCAGCAGCAGCAGCAGCGACGTCACCCCCTTACCAGCAGATGCTGCGCGTTAAACTCGGTCGAGTTTCTAACGCTCTCTCTCTCTCTCACACCTCCATCCCCCTTATCTCTCCTCCTACCCTTTACTCTTCTCTCTTTCTTCGTATATATATATACGCGCTCGTTCTCATTATCGCGCCGCCCCAAAGCGACGCCTGAGAGAAAAAGACGGAAGAAGAAGAAGAAGAAGAAGCTAGTCGATATATAATACGTACACGTTGAGAAGCCAAGCGAGATAGAAAAGCAAGAGAGAAAGAGAGAAAACAGGTTTCTCGAGAGGATCGGCTTCCGCGATGCTGCCACCGACGTTGTCGTCGTCGTCGTCGTCGTCACCTTGCCGACGCGGGTCGAAACCACGGGGTGCTTGCGACGAAGAGAAAGAGAGAATGTCTAGTGTCTGAGAGGAAGAGAAAGAGAAAGAGAAAAGTAGTGTGGAAGCTATTTAGTCGGATGCTACAGCTCGATTATGAATATAAGGCTGTGAGAAGAAGCGAATATTGGTATAGCTTGTCGACATTATGGGCATATTACGCGTTTGATATTTAAGAAACTTAATATGTATATGGATATGGAGATGAATTTTTTTTTTAAATTGGTACAATTTATTATTTGATGATTATTGCTTTCAAATTTGAAGTTTAAAAAAAATGCTTGAGACTTGGATGTTAGAGAAAAAAAAAGAGAATACAATGGAAGGGTACTATGAAAAGAAATCAGTGGACAAAGAAATAGCCTCTGTCACGTAGAGACACACGCGAGGAGTCTCAGGATAGATAGTCAACTCAAGTCAAGTCTACTTTCGAGGATGAATAGTAGGTAGACGAGGATGAACGGGAAAAGGGAAGGAGAGAAAGAGAGGCGTGTAAGGTCGAAGGTCGGATAGACGAAGCGTCATTAGTTACACCGCCATCCACCGGTAGTAGTCAGTTGGAGAAAGCTGGACCTATACTGTTGGTGTCCGGGGACCTGATTAAAAGACGAAAGAGGGAAATGTTAGTAGTTGTAGAACCGACACACACACATACACATGCACGCCCTTCCGTCCGGTCTGAAATGTGACGCGAATTTAAAGGATCTGCACGTTTTCGAGAACTGATTCGAGAGATGCTGATGTTAGATGTGTGTGTGCTATGGCTTTTTGAATGATTTGATGATAATGATGATTTAGATTATTGTTAAATTGAAAATTTTTAATAATTGAAAAATAAGATGGAAATATTATTTGTAATAAAAAAATTTTAATATTAAACGTTGGTTCAATATTAGTCTCAAGTATATAATTAAAAAATATTAAAACGAGGACAAACTTAAAAATAAATATTGACAAAGACTAAAAAAAAAAAAAAGAAACAAGAGCTTTAGTATTAAAAGTCGCGAATTCAGTGCGCAGCAGAGCTATTCGGGTAGCGACAGTTTTAAACTAGGCTGACGTGGGATGAGAGAATCAAGATCGAGTCGATGTGCTTTTTATCCTTCTTTCTCTCAAGCTACAATCTACGTTGTCGTCGTCGTCGTTCCCCTTAAATGAGGTAAAGGCCACCTTATTGAAACAGGGGTCGTCACGATTTTTCCGTAAAGAGCCAAGCTACTGCTGCTGCTGCTACTGTTGCTAGCGTTCTGGGAGGCAGTGGTTAATTGACACACGGAACGAGGGTGGCGAGAGAGAGAGAGATGAGATGAGATGATGGGATGGGATGGGAGAGAAGCTGAACAGCAAAAGAAGTGGGCAAAGAAAAGAGCAGAGGCCAAAAAGCTATACTATACTGCTGTTCTTGTTAACTCGAATCTCGTAGTACTTGCAATTTTTCATCCCCTTAAACGAGAGAGAGAAAAAGAGAGAGAGAGAGCGAGTAAGAAAGAGAACTGTAGTTTTAAAGAAGAAGAAGAAGAAGGGATGAGTAAAAAAAGCAAGGATGAAAAGTCGAGAGAGAAATTGGGAGAGATTGAAAAACAATAGTGTATGGGTAGTTGAAGGAATGATTGTAATTTAAGAAATAGGGACAACCCTGGTGTTTAATTTAGAGCTTGCGAGCTTCAAAATGTTATATTTGGTAAAAAAAGTCATAAAATAATATAAAAATATCAATTTTATCAATTTTACATTATGGAATAACTTAAAAATCTAACAAAAAAGACAAAAGTTAAAACAAAGGCCAAGAGTGTAAAAACAAGAAAAGGAAATTGGCAAAGAAAAAGAGAGTAGATTATTAGGGTATAGGAATGGGAACTGTTTGCTCTTCTTTGGACGGAGCTACTATGTTCGCCAAAAGTCGTACCACAAGTCTTATTCCCCTCATACCCATCTTTATATATATAGGAGCTGGTAATTAATTTTCAAAATGAGAAATCACGTCGCTTCATTATCCGAAGTAGGCACTTTGATACGCTTGGGACACTTTTCAAATTTATTTCCCTTTCAACTTTACGTTAGAAGTTGTTACTTATCTCAACCACTTTTCCCTTCGGTTTCACTTTATTTAACGTATACGCCATCTACTCCCCTGCATATGCCTGCTATCATTGTGTCTAATAGTTCTCTATTAATTTTCAACTTACGTGTTATTATTATTATTATTATCAATAAAACAAAAAAAGTTGTCATCGTCCTTTCTTATATTTTTCAATAAAATATTACAGTATATATAAAATAAAAAGTAAAGAAATAATAAATCGGAATGTCAGATATTAAAAAGCCAAGCTTGATGAAGCTCAAGCTTTGCAAAAGAATCTCTCATACCTTCTCCTACCTTTGCTCAACTCAAAGAAGCTGCTTCGCGACAAAAATTCCACCGGACAATACCGGCCAAAGTGGTCAATATCACTCTCACACGAGACATCGAACTATATACCCTCTCATCGAGCAAAAAAAAAGAGGGTTACATCCTAAACTAAAGAAGCCTGGACATGGAGTAAAAAAAAAACCAACAGACCAAGTGAAGTAGTAGCAGACTTCCTTTAGCGACTTCTGGGTAGTAATAGTAGGATGGTTTGAGGAGGATGGGAGTTAGAGCGAGCCGTGAAATTCGACTCCATAGAACCCAAGGGGGAAAGAGGTTCTATATATATGTATATGTATCTAAAGGTGGGACGAGCGAAATTTAATAACATCCCCCTAGTTACACCTCAATGGGCACCTTAACAACCCCTGACGCGGGAGTGCCAGTATCTCGGGGACTCTCTCTTGTACGCGCGTGTGTCTCCGTTTCGCCTTATTCTCTCTCTCTCTCTCTCTCTCTCTCTCTCTCCTATTCATCTGCACTTCTGACTTAACACGCTACCCAAACGCCTTTTGCTTCTCTTTTTCTCCTAAACTTATGTCTTACTTTTTTCTCATTCTTTTTCACTTCTTTTTTTTTACCTTTATTTAAAATCTTGAATTCATCATTATTTCTTGTACATCAAAAAGGATTTTATTATATGTTCCTTGAAAAATCATATATTTTACTAGAACTGTATTTTTTATTAGAAAATATTACCAATAAACTTTAGATTTATCATCTAGACAAATCAATTCATCTCCTTAAAGCTCCCAAGTAATAAAATCATTTAATTCAACCAACAGCATAGACGTAAATGCTCTTTAAAAATTCATGATAAATAGCGCGAGTAGTAAATATCGAGCTTTGGTCAGACATAGTTAAAAGTGACCAGTCCGGCGGCTGACCGTACATGGGCGCAACCTGTGTGCTACTGCGCGAACTAGAACGAAAGGGTTGTAAAAGCCGCGTTAAAAGAGAACGACGCGGCAGGTGCTGCCGCTGTCCCGAGAGCAATTTTACTCTTTACTCGCTACTAATGCTACTGACCATAGAGTTATATACTGACTGGTTTGAGCGTTTTCATACAGGACGAGGTAATTTTTTTTCGTTATTGATTTGTTATTTCTATCAGTTTATTGTTATGGAAGGATTGATTAGGCAATTTCAAAAAGTTTAATCTAATAATTTTTTTATTTACTTTAATATCAAAAGCATACCTTTATTTAATTGATTACAAAACTAAATTGACAATCAATCAAAATAAAAAAAACACGAATATCAGCTCTGTTCGTCAACGATCACTAAAACAAAACACAACCAACTCAAACAACCAAAATAAAAAAAAAAAGATAGGAAAAAAAATAAAGTTCTGTCTACTACTGAGTACTACAGAGTCGGAATAAATTACATTCCAGGTCGCTTGTGTAAGGATGTATCTTAAAGAAAAGAAGAAGAAAACGCCAAAGCGTCGTAGCTGTTGGATCCTTGATTAAAAAAGACGAGTGCCAAAACGAATCGACGACGGTGCTTTCGACGCAAGCTCGCTACGCGCACATCTACCGATTACCAAAGGAGCACACACACACACACACCGAAGAGATCGAGAGGATGGAGAAGAAGGGATGGTGAGTGTACGAGGGGGATGAGGTAGTAGAAGGGAAATGCGAGAGGAAGAGAGAGAGAGAGAGAGAGAAAGAGAGAGGGGAAGAGAGAGAGAGAATGGCTAGAAACGAAGCTCCGTTAAGCCGCTTATCATGCCGAAACAATACACTGTTGGTGCACCAGTATCAGTAGCACACCATCCTCCTCCTCATTCTACTATCTCTTCTCGGCTATCCATTCCCATTCTCTTCCTCTCCTTCCATTTCGTTTTTCATGTGTGTATGTGTGCGTGTGCATATATATATACACATGCTGAGCCAAATGCATATATGCATGTATACGGCTACTCTCCAAACACTGCCTCTTGCAATAGAGAACGGAAACTGTGAATTGACCTACGGTTCTAGTTCTATCAAATTTTGATGTCTCGAATAAATTTTCAATCAGATTGGCTATTATGTATAAATTGATTTAAAGTGATATTCTTAACCTTATAGTTATTTCAGAAGTTAAAAATCATTTTTGATGATTTAAGCTTTTTTTCTATATGATACTTTGTGGGGGAGGAGATAGATATGTTTTTATTTATAAATTTTAAAAATCCGACATTTATAAGTAAACTACTGTAAAGCCACGAATGAAAAATCAACAAATCCAAAATCCAAAGTTAAGCAAATTAATTTTCAACTAATTTTCAAAGCCTATCCCAGTCTCTAACATATACTTTAGAATACTCCCTCTCTCTCTCACTCTCTTTTCTCACAACCTTTGCCATATAATCTCGATAGATGAAAAGCTCCTAAAAGTTACTCCTTCAGTCGAAGTAGAAAGGTAGAGAAGAGTGGAGAGAAAAGGGGGGGGGGGTGTGGGTGGAAGTGGAAGGCTTGTTGCTTGTCACCGACATCAGCAACGTAGCGTCGACTTTGACGCCAACTATAGTATACACCATGACACACGCTTAGATATACCGACATATAGTATGTTGGCAAAGGGTCCAAGGCTAGTCTATTTAAAGGAAAAGCCTGAGAGAAGCCCAACGCTCACTAGCTTCGCCTAAAGAGAGAGGCAGAGAGTGAGAGAGAGAGAGAGAGAGAGAGAGAGAGTTTCGGGATTAATCAGTCTCTCTCTCGGCTGCGCGCACTTAGGCAACCTACTACCTCCTCCTCATTCTCTCCTTTTGGGCTATACTGAGAGAGGAAAACTCAATTTTGAGAGCTTCCAGCTGCCTGTGTGTTACCTAGTGCACAACCCACCTCATTCTCTCTCACTCCCCTCTCTCACTCTGTGTCGTAGCCTCAATTTTGACGCCGAACTGAGAAACTATATGTATATATATATATAGAGAGAGAGATATATCGACTCCTTCTTCGCTCCCGTTACATGCTCTGTATGGGACACACCTTAAGTGCGATGTAAAGGGGAGTAAAGACAAGTTACACGAGATCGATGTGTGAACTCGAAAAGGGGATGTGAGAGTAAGGTAAGAGGTGAAGGAGGAGTCTTGCGTTTAAGTATTACTGATGCAGTATCAGATGCGTATGGGTGTGTATCGTCAGCAAGCACTCTATGACACTAATACTGTGTGTAATATATTCCTTTGAGAATTGTGTTTCATTACACTGTATAAGCTATTATTTGCACTTGCATGTATTATTTTTAAGTACTTTTTTTTTGTCAGTACAATTGATTGTTGCTATCAAGTTTGAGTTTTTTTTTGTGTTAAATAAAAAAAAGAAACATAAAAAGAGAAGATAATATAAAAAATTGAAGGGGTGTTGACGTGCAGAAACTATTTGAGTTTGGTAACTTAGTTAGTCAAACTGACTGGAAGTGTCGAAGGAGGAATAGAATGAGAAATAGATATGTACATACATATATGTAGGTATATAGGTATAGATGGAAATAACGATACATGCGCACAAGTTGATCTAATAGTGATCTAACTCACCCGACAGCTTAAATCCCAAGGGATCTTGCGGATGGCCAAACGGAAATGGTCGAGGTCCAAAGTGAAACGGATGGAAAGCTTGATGACCTGAAAACGCATCTAATGTTTATTTAAATATCAATTTGTTCAAAATGAATAAAATATAATTACTGATTGTAATTAATTTTGAAAAATAATTTAAACTTACGTGTTTTTGAACGTGGTTCTCTTGGTCCGTCAACTGTTACTTTTATTGCTTTTGATAAAGTTGCTACTTGAGGTGGCGATGTTTGTAACATTATTGTTAATGTAAAGCTTTTACCTGTAACAAATATCAAATTGAAGAATACGATAAATCTTTAGTTTAATAACATATCTTTTTTTTTTTTTTAATTTAACAGTAATTTATAAAACATATCATTTTTAGATATACTATTCAAACTCGTAACATCTTATGTTCAATTCCTACCCTATAAATACTCCAGAAATCCCTTTTCAACAAAAAAAAAGAAAGATACATTTCGGCAGGCTACAAGTAGAAGTCAGAAATAATTAACGAGGTAACTGTTTTTCTCTCTACACACGTATTAGACAGGAGATTAGATTTCGCATAAGGGATTTTTATACCTATGTGCGTAGCAGCCAATTAAAAAAGCATACGCGAGCTCAGCAACACACGGTCTAAGTTTTCATTATTCAAATCCAATCGGGTCGACCGCATAGTTACATATTATTCATACGATACATGACTCCTCGAATTTCCGGGTTCTTCTTCCAAGTTTACTTAAGTTTGGCCGATAACATTTAAAGGATCGAGTAGCCTATTTTCTTCTTTTCTTTTTAGGTACGTGGAAATCAGAATTCGGCAAATTATTTTTTGAGTTTAATAATGTATATAAGGTAATTGGACATTTATCGGTTAGCTATTTGACTGAATTATTTATTACTCGAGGGTATAATATATTATGCATGGATTATTTATTTATGAAGTTTTCCAAATGGAATATGGAGTATTATACCTTTACTCGAATCATTTGTGAATTTCTTTTTGATATATTTGAAATTTAAATATGCATTATATAAAATGTTCTCAAAATAAACGTGGTAATTTATTTTTAACACTGAACACAGTCTCTAAAAGTGAGCTCATTGAAAAAGATAGGACACTCGATTTAATCAGGCAATGACGTATTTTGCAAACGTAAAAAAATGCTGTGCTTTGGCTGTGAAACACGTTATCAACATAATGTGCTGCACGAGCTTTTCAAAGCAAGAGCTTTCAATATATATCCGACATTCTAGTTGATTTTTAAATGAAAAAGATACACGTGTCGATTGGTATGTATGGTCTCATTAATGAATTGTAAATGAAGAGGATCGACTTTTATTTTCGTATATTTTTCCTGATATGTTCTTGCTTTGCTTATCTCATTACAAAATTAGAATGAATAAATAATTAAAGAAATAATATAGTTGATACAAAAAAAATTCTGAAATTAATATAAATTGATAATAAAAATTGAGCAAATATAAAAGTAATTAATAAAAAAAGTAATATATAGAAAAAACAAATATATTTTCGCACTTTTATTGTACGCGTTTTGTTGGCCAGTGTACAACAAATACCAGTTAAAATAGTCATGCACGAGTACGCGTGCGTAGTATACAGACATGAGAAAGATGGAGAGGAAGAGAGGTGTTTTATTTCAGAGTGAAAGCGGAAATACCACGGCGTGGCCGGACCTTTGGTTTTTACGGCGAACCGCGGCGTTTAATGGGTTAGCCGCGACAACCTCTCTCTTACTCTCTTTTTAGTGGTATATACCTATGCAACGCAAGTTTGAAACTTTCATTGGCTGACCAGTAAATCTACTTGGCTTTATCCACTGTTGAAAGTTCGGGTTTTGGTAATCAATTTTGACTCCGTTAAAAGCCCTCATATGTATAGTAGATAGAAATTGAAAAATCAATTGAGTTTACTAAAATTACATTATTAATATAACAGAGTGTTAAAATTTATTAGTATTTGTTTTATTTTCTAATATTATATAAACATAAAAGAATTTAATTATATTTGAAAACTCAATCAATAACATTTAATGAATTAATGATAAAAAATCAATCATAAATAACCAAGTTGTTCTCCAAAAATCTAATCAGACCATTCCCATACATTAAAAAAAAGGCAAGGATTTACATGTATCTCGGTTGATTTTCATTCACCAAAGCTCAACTCAGAAAAAAAAAATTACAGGGTGCGAGCAATAGTTTCTCGCGTGCGAGTCCCCCCCCCCTTTTCTAACAAGACTCTTCTTCTCTCCGGGAGTTTATTGCCGGCGACGAGGCGACGGTTGCTCGGTTGGCCGTTTATGAGGGCATTATGTGTAACTCAGTGGAAGAAAGCAACCTCGCTGTGTATTATACATATATACCTAGGTTTCGTTGACGATGAAATTACGTGTCTTGGCTGCTTGATGGAGTTTTCTCTCTCTCTCTCTCTCTTTTACTCTTACTATAGGATGTTTTTGTCTTTAGATCGACGCCGGTGATTATGCGCCACGAAAGCAACATATATTTCACGCGCTTGTTTGACGATATTTGCATTTTACGCGAGTTCTATTGCTTTGTCACGCACGAGATAACGGTTACTTATAAAATCGTTGAGCTTTAATGTTGTGAATCAAAAAGAATTTTTCGTTAAAAATTTTTTTTTTAATTTATGATCATGTTAAGTGATATGTATAATAAATAATTAATGATATAAATAATTAAAAAAAAATGTATTTTATCAGATACTATTCTAAAGTAGAAAATTGAATTTTTATAAAGTTAAATACTAAACATAAAACAGTACACACACTATATAACAGAAACTTCATCAATATCAAATAAATAAAAAATATCTCGAACAAACAAATCCACCAATTCACCCAACAATCAGTTAAAAAATAAAAAAAAAATCAAATGTGGCACACGCGAGGTAAAACACATTCAAGCGCTCAGTTAAAAAAAAAAAAATAGAGTATTTGGGAGAGAAAGAGAAAACTACACTACTGGCACAACCAAGCACCACTCGACACTTTTCAAGCGTATTAGGCAAATATTTAGCGACCGAACACGTCGAATTGACGGATGGGTTACGGGGGGGGGGGGGGGGGGCCCCCGGGGCCCCTTCCGGGGGGGGGGGGCGCCCCGGGGGGGCAAGGGGGGGGGGGGGGGGAGGGGGGGAACGGGGTTGCCCATATAGTACACCTATATGTATGTGTGTGTGTGTGTGTATATATATAAGCAGAGCTTATGCGAGTAAAAGGCGTTAAAAAAAGTATCTCCTTCCATTATATCCCTCAACTCCGCTCCTGTTTGACGAGTCGGCAAGATCGTTATTCCGGAGTGTTTGTCGTGTTTTTAAGATTCTGACGTTTTGACTGGCTCTCTTTCGGTTGTGAGAGAATGAGAGAGAGAGAGAGAGAGAGAGAAAAGTAAAAGAGGGTGGCCCGCCTCTGGGGTATGTTTCCATGTGTCAGAACGCCTTATAAAAGTGACGGCTGTCGCGCCTTTTTCTTTTTTTTTCTTCTTTTTTTTTAACTGAAAGTGTCGGCAGTTATACTTGGCCTCTGCAGAGAGTAGAACAAGTGGCTCGCAAAGATTTTTCTCACATTTATCTTTACTTTCTGTACTTCATTTTTTTTTTTTTTTTTTTAATTTTTTTGTTTTTACAAATGGTTTTTTTTTTTTTTAAAACTTGTTTAAATTCCAAATTTTTTAACCCCTTCTTTACACCTTGTAAACTCTTACTAAATTCGCCTCGTAATTGTAATGTTAAAAAAAAAATTGACACTTTACACTTCAGAAAGTCCGCTAACGATAACACTTTAGCGCAATGCTGCAAAAAAGAAACTGTATAATTTTTGTTTTTTTTGCCTTTTTTTAACGACAGCAAAACCAGTCGCATATCGTAGTAACAGCTCTTTCTCTTTCTTTTTCTTTTCTTTCTGAAACCATCTGTCTCAGGTTAAAACATAAATAGAAGGATCGAAAGAGAAAAAAAGTTTAAAAGAGGTTGAGAATAAGTAATAACGAGCTTGGCCTACGCCAAAATAATCATCCACTTTCCCATCCTTATAATAATATCCAAACGAACGAGTTAGTCTGTACCAACAGTACCGAGAAAGATAATCAGGCAAGTACTAGTAAGTGTAAAATTTCCGTGCTAACGAACAATCGAAGGTGAATAAAAAGAAAAATAAGAAAGTAAAAATAAAAAAGGAATTGAAAGAATAAAATCACGAGGACGGGTGAGTATTATACACGGGCGAGCGAATGCTCGTAACGAGGAAAATACACACACACACATTCACATGCGTTTGGAATTAGCGTATTACGGAAACGAGATATATCTATAGGAAAAGACAAAGACTAAGAGAGGCGCAAAAGTAAGCAAAACGATTGCTGCAGAGAACAAACATTGTGTGTTTGTGTATACGTGAAGTGTATGTTTTTTAATTTTTAATTGGCTAAAAAAAAGGTATGAGGGTACAGGTGGATTTATGACCAAGCATCGTCGTCGTCGTCGTCGTCGTCGGCAGCGGTGGTGCGTGAAGCTCTTATGAAAGGCTGATGCATGCTCTCTTTTTCTGGCTCGCTCGTTATTGCGAATATATCGAAGCAGAGTATACATGTGTTATGATTATACTTTTTTCGTAAGGGAACCTAAAGTTTGTTTGTTTCCTTTGCTTGCTTTTGTGTATATTTTATTTTTATTTGTTTTTTTTTTTTATTGAAGATTTACAGGTAACATATCTATGTAAAATAGAGATCGAAATTTATTAATAATAAAGCATCGGCAAAAAAATTTTTTTTTTCTTTTTTCCATCTCACCGAATCATTCAAGCAAATACGTTTCTTACACAAACCGCTTGTTTCATCTTTCAAGAAAAAAAATTCGTCTTGAGGGTAAGAAATAAAAAAAGAAACGGATTCACTCGACCCTACTCAGTTCTGACGGACCTCCGCGACTTATTAAATCATTTCTGCGTGAACTTGCACGAAACTCGTGAAGTAGCCGCGTGGAAACAACTGTTCTTCGTTGAGAGAAAATAAATAGAACGTAAATTTCGTAGGGTGAGATTGTCTGATAAAGCTGGACTTGCAGCTTTTTAGTTAGTCTATTGGTGCGTATATATAGCTGTGTCAAATTATTTGAAACTGAAAAATTACAAGTACAAATATTACTTTGCAATTTATTTTATTGCAAATCATCTTAGACACGCAATTTTCTTTTTTATTTAAATATAAACAATATAACATACTTAAACGATGAAAAATTGATTGAAAACATAGTAGTAAGCGGCTTTAAAATTTTTTTTTCTAGACAGTAACAACAATGTCGTTATTGCTCAGACAAACATCTGCAAATCCATCGTAAAAGGGTATAATAATTCTTGCTTAAATCTCAAATAATTCATTGGCGATATTCTTCGAAGGCAAAGATCAAAAGACAACAAGAATCGTCGTAAAAACAATAAACGCCGAAAATCCGAGAGTCGACGTTCCACCCCCTCCCACGATAAATATTACTTCGTGCAATAGTCGCAGCCGCTGCTGCACTTACGATTCATCAAGCTACTCGCGCGAGGGTATCACTTCAGCTAGTGTGTGTGTGTGTGTGTGTGTGTGTGTGTGTGTGTGTGTGTGTGTGTGTGTGTGTGTGTGTGTGTGTGTGTGTGTGTGTGTGTGTGTGTGTGTTGTGTGTGTGTGTGTGTGTGTGTATGGCCACATTCGAGAGCTTGCATCCGGCTTAAAAAATCCGTAGCCATAAATCGCGAGAGCTGTTCTGATAAAGGCCAAATATGACAAGCGAAGGTCTTTCAGCGTCATGACGGACGTACCGAAAAGTACATCGATCAGAGGATCTGCACAGGTATATATATATATATGTACCTGTATGTCGATATACGACACTGAAAGAGAAAGAGTTTTTTGAGCGCTTATGCTTCAACGACAACGACGACGACGACGACGACGACGACAGAATATCTACAGTCGTAAAGTATCGGCTAACTCCGATATTTATGGGCCGAAGTACGCGCTGCTCGTCGTTTTTATAAGCTCCTTGATACTACACACGCCCTTTTTTTTATAACCTTCTATTTTCTACAGGGCTTCCAAATCTTCGTTATATGCCCCCCTTTTTTTTGGAGAACGAACGTTTCAATTTTTTTTTCTATCAGTAGTATAAGTCAAGTTTTAGTCGGACGTTACTTGGAAATACAAAAATTTCTTTTTTTTTTTTATTTAATTATTTCAACAAATTTTAGTATCTACGTCAGATCAATTTTCATTCTTGTTACTATTATACAATACGAAATTGACAATTTTGTAATATAACAAGCTAATTATATCATTTTCGAAAATTGAAATTTATCGTTAACAAATGAATCCGCTTCGTTATTTTGATCGTATAAACGCCTATATCTAAAGGTATATATGAAAATTGCCAATTTTCCCAAAAACATGACAAAAATACAATTTACAATATACGTAAAATATAAAGGATCTCATTATAACTGTTTAACCAAAAATCAAAATCAAAATTATTTAAAATTTTTCAAAACCTCGCATACTCCATATACTGTTTCCAAGCTTCAACTTATAGTTGCTTAAGTTTTTCTTTCTCTCGCTTTACACGCCACTCTTCCTTCATGACGTCACACACTCTTTCTCTTACACACATAACACAATATATATGTAGATCTCGTTTACGCATACATACATACGAGTGGGAGATTGACGCTAATCCCTGTATATAGGTGGGGTAAAACAGAAGGCGAAAGGGGTGCGCCCCCGAGTTGATATACGCTCCCTGCACCAAAACGATAATATTCACCCTCTCACACCCCTTTTTACCATCCTCAATTCATCCTCCCTTTTTTAGTGCTACTGCTACTGCTGCTGCTGCTGCTGCTTTGGAAAATTTTCACTTGCTCTTCTCTTTTATATACTTTTCAACTCGTACGTATCTTTCTCGCTTTTGGTCTGCTGGATACTTGCTAAATACTACTGGAAGGATAGTTAAGAAGTGCTTTACCCATTCGCATTTGGGTCATCTTTTTTTTCGGGAATTCTTAGTTTTAAAATATATTTTCTCGCTTAATAGTACTATTTGTACTTTAGGCTTTCTCCATGATTATTTATTTTAGTGCTTTAATTTTATTACGAAATAATTTTTAGGATTTTAAAAAATTTTATTTTTATTTAAGGATTTAATCAATTTTTTATTAATTTATATAAATTATCAACAAGTCATAATGATACCAGATTTGAATGCAAAGCAAAATGAGGAAGGGACCGTTAAAATCCAAGTCGCAAGTGTATCACACACAGACACATTCATATATATCCCGTTCAAGCCACAAAGCACGCGCAAGCTTGCCAACAAACTAGCAAGTTACAAGCTGACTGAGCGCCCCTTGAAGCCAAGGACCAATTAAGGTATGCGGAAAAAGCGATCCCTCGAGCGTGCGAGCCTCAACGAAACGATCCTACGTATATATACATATATATGCCCTCAACATATACCCATTGTTACATACATATATATACATATACCCATATCGATAGCCCGTGTCTATGCTAGCCTTGCCGTAATGCAGTAATGAAGGCTTACTGCCATGGAAACCAAAGCCGCTTACGTATACCCAACCGCTCGGTCTCTCGCTCTCGCAAAACGCCTATATATATACACCTATATCGCACGTGCAGCATCCCGATCGCTATCTCTTCTTCCTGCGTATATGCGTGTGTGTATGTATGTGTGCGTCGCTGCACTCGAGCAGAGCGAGAGTAAAGGTCGATTTTGATCCGACTACTGTCCGATTTGCAGTTGGAAAACGATCGATTTCTCCTGTGATTTTTCGAAGAGAGAGAGCTTTCAATGGTTTTTTTTTTTTTTTGGTTATCGCTGAGGCGCAAGAGATTTCGGTATTTGTTTGAGCTAAAGTCTCGTCTGTGGCTGAAGTGGATTCCCTTGTTTCTAACGGTCAGGTGATTTTAGAAGGGGAGGAAAAAGGGAAAGTATACATATAGGGAGGGTTATGGATGGTTAAGATCGATGAAATCTCGGCTGAGGTTATTATTGATTTTAACATATTATTATAGGGTCTTTTGAATAGATTTATAATTAGTAAAAATTTATTAGCTGTATTTTGAAAGTGAATATTTATAAAATAAAATTGATATTAAAAAAATAAATAAATAAAACATAAATAATAATTACAAGAGAAAAAATATTGATTTAAATTTGTTTGCCGACGAAATGCTTAAATTTAGCATATCCACTAAATTAAACGCACGATAAGCCAAAAAGAGGCCCCTTCACCGATCGTCTGAATAGCTAATCATAAAAAAAAAAGAAGCCAGTGAGTACAGCATCTTTTAGCATCGGAACTAACTTCTTCAAAGAAGAAAAAAAGGAAGAAGAGACGATATCCCTCGCCTAACTGAAGAAGAAACCAAGGGTACCCAAGATGACGACGAGGAAAAAAAAAAAGGCGCCAATAAAGAGTAAGAGCAAGTATAGAGTAAGAAGAAGAAAAAAAAAAGAGAGAGCAACGGTGGTGGTGGCGGCGATCGCAAACCTCGTAATTTCCTTTTCCAATTTGCCATAAACAAGTCGAGCAGCCGCTCGTTAAGCAACGACGCGCGTCCGTGACTTTTTCTTCTCTACCCCACTCCTGGGGAAGTTTTCCGATTCTCGGCGTTTATATGGAAAAGAAAAAAAATAGAGAGAGAGAGGCAAGCGGGTAGCCGACGATAAGGGGATGATCCGTTGAGATCTGTCGAGAAACGAAGCGGTGTGGGTAAAAGTGGAACGAATAGAAATTCTGTGGATGGAAGGGGGAGGGGGAGGAAGAGAAGTAGAAAACTGGAGGAAAAATGCGCGAGATTGGAGGGCAGTTGGAAAAACTTTTTGACTCTCTCTCTCTGTTCCTGGTTGCCATTATCTTTGTTTTTCTCTCTTGCGACGAGAAAGCATCTGAAATTCTTTGGAAAATTTACGTATTACTTTGAATACTGGCTTTTTTTCTTAAGCCTTAATTTAATTTTCATTTGGAAAAAAAAAATTTAAGGTACCAATTTGGTAATTACAAAAAAAAGAAATATTATTCTTCGAATGATCATCATTATATAATATTGTGAACAACATCGTTAACCAAAAATATTTGAAAAGCTTTTTTCTCAGAAGAACTACCTGATCAGACCTTAATCAACTCAATAAGAACACCCTACAAGTGCAGTTTTCCCCATCGGAAAGGTTGGAATTTAAAAAAAATATATATATAAAAAAGAAACTTTGCTCTCTTCGGCAACTAACAGCTGAACGTTTGCCCTTAAAAATCAGCGTGATGGCTGCGATTATTAAGACGAATTATTTAAAAGAAGCTACGCGACTTTTTTTCCCTCACATCCCTACTCCCTAAGTTTTTCAAGCTTGGGTTGAAAAAAAAAAAATCTCCTCGGGCTCGTCTCGCCGTCGTTGAGAGGCCGTGACGTGAATTATTGACGTCAAGAAGAAGAAGAAGAAGAAGAAGAAGAGAGGAGAGGAGAGGCGAATTAAAAATGTCCCCAGCTTCTGTTACTTCTACTGCCTCACCGCCAAAGGAAAAAAAGAAAGAGAGAAATATAAACGGGAGTGGCATGGTTTGCAAAAGGGGGGAGGGGGTGGAGGAAAAGGAGAATCGGGAACGGCCACGGTTATTTGAGGAGTGAATTAAAAATGAGGCCGAATAAGGGCTCGTTTACCGAAGAGCCGCCTTAATGTCTAGATCTCTCTTTCTATCTTTCTCTTATTCTCTTCTTTTCTCCCACTTTATTTTTTTTCCTTTTCTTTCATTCTTTTCTACCAAGCAGAGGGGTTGAATCATTCAAGACAAGGCGTCGCGACAAAAATCTGCTTGGTTGGCTTGATTTATGCTCGTTTTCATTTCACAACTTGATTTTCTGCATTTCTTTCTTTCCAAGATAATCTTTGATTTTACTCATTTTATTCCTTGAGAAATTTTATGTCTCAAGATAGCAATTAATTAACAAGTGGAAAAAAAAATCATGCTTACCTCTACCACTTCTGCCGACGAACCTCAGATCGTTAAATTTAGCCACTTGATTTTTCATAAGTGCTGTGGAATTGCGAAGCTCCGCGCAACAATTTTCGTCGTTGCCTGCACGTACTGTGACTAGAGTACCGTCGCCTACTTCGCCCAGTGCTAAAACCTTGAATGCGACCGGCAAGGTTTTGTTTGAACGCCAGTGTGAGGGTAGAACTGTGCACACCACGTGTGGTGAACCTGTTTTGAAAAATATAATTAAAAGAGACATTTAGTTTTTGTTATTTACATTGTAAATTGTTTGGAATTTTTTGGTATAAATTTAATAAGTTTGAGATTAAATTATTAATAAATATATTTATATTAATATCTACATTTTTGTATTAATTTAATTCAGATTTGATTTAAACAAGATTACTATAAATTCCATGTTACTTTTTAATTTACATCACAAATTATAAAATTGTTTATATCATCATCAAAAAAAAAAAAAAACTTGAATTGAATTAGCGATGACGAAATAAATTTTCCAAAAAGCCAGTAAATAGAAACTTAATTAAATCAAAATGACGTAACGATTTAACGTAAAACGAACATTACCGCTTATCCAGTAAATGACAAGGACGGTAAATTGTAATTCGTTGAAAAAGAGAAAGATAGATAGATATAGCTATATATACAAGTCCAGTTGGCTCATCCGGCCTCAAAACGATCAAAACCACTAATGCCCCCGCGTTCATAGCGTCACACCAAATGGTATATATATATATATATATATATATATATATATATATATATATATTCATTGATTTTTGTGGAAAACTCAAACATACGTGTTTATACGTTTGTGCACGTGCAAAATACGCGCGTGAATCGGTAGTGAGAATAACTAGTATGTGTACTCTTTCGAACTTCACACACTAACTCACTCCTCTCCTCATTTTCAAATGATTATACATTGTACTCTAGTGTACCTATATGCCATTGGTAATATTCAACCCCTCCTCCCCTGTTACTCTCTCTTTTACTCCTTTCAAAATTTCTGACGCTTTATTTGCTTCGAGCTTTTGTCAAATTCACGAATTAATGCCATCGAAATACTTTGATATGCGTCCACGCGCACTATATACTTTTTGAGCTGATTATACGAATTGCGCTTTTGAATTTTGTAAAATGCAATACTGACCAAACTGTATAAGCTCTCTCTCTGTCTTTATTTCTTTCTCTTTCTGTATGTGACAATTTTATTCATAAATACAAGTTTTTTGAAGTACTTCATATCGTTTACAACATACACTTGTAAAATTTGTCATTATTTACATTTCCAAATAATTAATCCTCTCAATTTTCATCTAACTCTTTTAATATTTCCCCTATCATTATTCAAAGCTTGCAAGCACAACTTAACAACAAATAACCTATACCTGTACGAACAAGTTCTCCAGGATGTTCAGCCAACAAACCATCCAAAGTCCTTTCCGCAAGCAAATCAGCAGTTATCGCATAATCAGGCAACTGATTACTTGCTGGAGTGGCTGCTTGCTGCTGTTGATTCTGATTTTGAGTCTCACCAGACAGGTGCATTCTGCCACTAGCACCCTGGCGTCGCAATGACGAGTTTCTTGGCCTCTTCAGTCTGATGCCGCTTGCCGTTTGGCCGTGTAATTGAGACTGATGCACCTGATTATGATGATGGTGATGGTGATGATGTCGATGATGATGATGATGTGGGTGGTGATGATGGGGATGTTGAGGGTGATGATGAGGATGATGATGCAGATGATGAGTTTGTGGCTGACTGGAGGCTGGTATTGCTTGAGATGAGACTGGTGGATGTTGTTGTTGCTGTTGCTGAGAAGGTGGTTGTTGTTGTTGTTGTTGGTGATGTTGTTGCTGGAGGCGTAATGGATCCGGGCCTCCGCTATAATTTTCCACCGCTACGCCGCCTCGTACATCTCGCGAGGGGTTCGTCATCGGCTTTGGGTCATCGACGACCTGCCACCATGGCCCTCACGTGTATCATTGCTCTTGACTTTATTCAATTCTGGGCTTCGATTGCCTTTGTTTGAAATAAATATAATAATTTTTATTATAAATACTGATAATTATTAGTTTCTTTTTTAAATATTTTTAACGCAAAAGTTACATTAAAATAAAAAAAACTTAATAAGATAAAAATCAGGATAAATTATTTTTTCTTATTCGATTTGCAAATCTATTTTAAAAGAAATAAGAAACTACAACGTAAATCAAATCCCCCATCCATCATTAGCATCGTCAGCTACCTGACGATCGTTTCAAAAGACAAGCGATTTCCCAAATACTGAGGCGTTTAAACAAGAGCTACGGTACTTCCATCATAGTATTTAAGCCGCACGAACGTGAGCTGGCAAAATAAAAGCTGCTGAGCAATACCACAGTGACACGAGTCTTAAGAAAATTAGATTTGTCGCTCTTATTTCCCCAAAGTACGAGACAACAGATTCCTCTCTCTCTCTCTCTCTCTCTTTCTCTTACTGCTCATCTGACATTACTATACATCCTACTATATACACCCCCTCTATCTACACATCGTTTCCCCGGATCCTTTGATCCTTATTTCATTATCCCGTCAGTAGTATTGAGGATCCGTTTGCAGATTCTACAAATCCTCCCCCTTTTACAATAGCTTGTAGTAGTCGGCTTAGGATCTTTCTCTCTCTTTTTTTTTCTTTCTTTCATTCTCTATACCCGTCGGCAAAGACTCGATTGCCAAGTCGCGAAGAAAATTCGTTTTATTGGAATCGAAGTCTTAGTCGATGATATTCCTTACTTCTTGCTTTACGGCGACGGCAAGCAATTCTTACTGTAGAATAAAAAAAAAGGACCGACGCAGATAGACTAGAGGCTTTGTGCTTGTACTTCTTGGTTTCTTCATCCGTTTAATCTTAATTCTTTTGGTGAGATGGAGGGAAGAAAGTCTAAATTTCGTTTATTTGCATAGCTCTGAATGCGATTTTATTTGGATCGGTTAGAGATTATTTCTTTTATTTTATTTGAAGACTAGTAGTTTTTGTTAAGTATTTATAAAAAGTTTACAAATTATAATATATTAAAAAATAAAAAGGTTTTTAAATTTAATTTTAATTTTTATTTTTATTTGAATATTGTGAAAATAATTGATGAAAAATTTGTAAATAATTATGTTTTTATTATTTGTATATTTAATTAAATATTCACGAGTAATGTTTCACAATTTTTATGTATTGAAAAAAAAAAATTATTTTAAAATAAAATTAAAAGTCGAGCAACAAAATATTATATTGAACAAACCTGTTGATTTTTAATCTTTTCAATACATCAAGTCACTTGATTCATTTTTTATTTCACTGATAAATTTTCAAATAAACTCAACTACGTTATTCAGTCAAATATTTTTTTTTTAAATTTCAAAACTATTATATAAAAGTACACAGTTCACTTATTTTCAATAAATTTTAATTCAAAGTCACTGAAGTAATCCAAAACAAAAAATCGTTTGCATCACATAATAATCACTTGAGATCTAAAGTTCACAGCACATCTTAAACTTTTAATTAACATTTTTAAATCTTGACTTCCATCAAAGCACTATTAAAACCGATCAATCCACATTTGCTTAACACTTGATCCGAAAACGCATCTCACAAACCAGCGCTAATCCAAAGAGCCGCAATCGTGAGAAGATCGGCTAGAGAATCGGTAAAACGATCGGTCCGTTCTCCGACGTTTAACTTAACCAAGCGGTTGGTTCTCACGCGCGTGGTCTCGTTTTCTGGCTAGCCAAGGTTCATAAGAGAGATAGTACTACTATCACTAGCAAAAGAGAAAGAGAGTAAGAGAGAGAAAGGTAGTGGGCAAAGCGTGGATGTTGGTAAGGGTGGCCGGCGGCTTCTGCGGTAGTTGGCCGCGCGCGCGCGCGTCCGCGGTGTGGTTGCGGTGTATTTTTGAGGCCGGCAGTAGCAGTAGCAGCAGCAGAAGCAGGAGCCACCACCGCTGCCTCCACCACCGTCGCCACCACCGCCCGACCAGCCAGCCAACCGCCGCCACCACCACAGCCCGATACCAGAGTCCCGTACGTACGCTAGTACATACACATACACACACTTTCATCCGCGTTATATAAAACGGAGAAAGAGAGCGACGCAAGCTCGCGTTGGAAAAGCGCGCGCGCTCTCGTACATCCTTCCCCCCCCTGCCCCCTTTATCACCCAACCCCCCCACTACTCTAGGGGCGCTGGGATTTTGCACTTTCGGCGCGCGGCTGGCCGCCACTCTGCCACTGCCACCGCCACCACTGCCGCCGCTGTACCCGCTGACTACTACGACTACAACGACGACGACTACGACTACGCCGCTGGCACACTCTGCGGGGGTGAAGGACGGACGTGGTGCTGGTGCTACTGCTACTAGTACTGCTGCTGCTGGTGGGAGGCGCAGCTTTTTCCCCCGGACTCAACTTTATCGGGGTAGGGGAAAAATGCTGCTGCTGTTCGCCCTTGCTAAGAGAGAGAGAGAGAAAGAATGTGAGCTTTTCTGTCCTGCTTTTATACACAGGGTTTGTATATAGAAGCTATATAGAATACTGATCTCTGTTATACTGAAACGTACTTTCTCACTTGCTCTTGTATTAAAGCTTAGTTATTTTCCCCTCGTTTGGCTTTTTCTTCGTGATGTTGTGTATTTTGGTGACTACTAATGTTAAAGTACTTTTTTGATCTATCTTTCTTCTAAGATGCAATTCTTTTTTTTTTAGGTGGTCTATGTATTTTACTAATTGTTTGTTTGTGGTCTTAATCACGTCTTGATGGTTTATGTAAGATGTGGTCTTGTTTGATGTTTCTAATAATTTACTTTAGTCTTGTAAAATTTTTAAGTTTCTAAATTCATTCATAACGATGTAGTTGTTTTAAACAAAATATCAATAAATTTATTTATTTTTCAACAAAAATAAATATACAAAAAAAAAAAAAAAATTAAAAAAAAAAAAAAAAAAAAAAAAAAAAAAAAAAAAAATTCATAAGATCAAAATACTTAAAAGTCCCTATAAAATAAACCCTTACAATCCAAACCACTATACTAAAACAAACAGTAAAAAAAAGAAAAAGAAAAAAAAGAAAGAAAGAAAGAATAGTTATCGCAAACCAGCCGTCGTCGTACGTTTTATAAGACTAGTCGCGGCAGCAGCTGCAAAACGACACTGCGAAGAAGGGAAAACAAAGACGACGGAAACAGTTTCGCATTGCCTGCCCCCCCTTCACTTTAAGGGAATGAGGGGGGTGATTCCCTGTAGTTGCGTTTAGCGTAAGACAAGGAGAAAACGGCACGTGGCCAAGAGAAAGAAGACGAGCCTGCGACGATACCAAGGGGATATAGAAGAGAAAGGAAGTTGAAGAAAAGAGGGGGATATAAAACGATGAGAGATCGACAAAGAGAGAAAGAGAAAAAAAGTGTTTTTTGTGTGTGAGTGTTTCGAGGGATGGAAAAAATATACTTGAGATGAGAGAGGGTTTTCTAAGTTCGTTATCATTATCACCCACGTGGTTCTATGGTTTTATTTAATACTTTTTTTTCTCTTTTTATTTATGTTTATCTCTGGGTAGATTAAGTAATGTTATTTTAAGTGATTTTCAATTGTAAATTTTAAGTAGTACAGATCAAAGTAATGAAGTTACAGGTACATATAGCAACAAGACCTACTCTTTGATTTCAATGGTATTTAATTCTCAGTAAATTTGTTACGTGTACATAGATCATATATGTATATATGGATGTGATATTTGAGTATTAACTAAAGAGGAAAGGGAGGGGGAAGGGAATAGTAGTCATTATAGCTGTCCATCAGAACTGGACAACTAACATCGACAACTAATCTATTTCGGCTAAATTCAGTGGTAAGCCAGAGACACAGAATATTGCGGTTACGTCTCATTTGTCGCGAATGAACATTAAATGCTACTCTCTATTGTATGTATTTTGAAGAAAAAAAAATATAGTAATCTACCGTCAGGGTTAGTTAACTGATGATGAAAGTGTTTAAGAAGCTCAATAGAATAAACATTGCATCATAATTTTAATTTTTGCCTAAATCATAATAATTAATAAGGACATTATTAACATTTATTTTAAACATCAAAATATACATAGATTATTGAGAATTGATACATTGATCAAAACCTATCTATACTACGGAACAATTCAGCAAGGGATAATCGCTTGTGCAACACTAGACAGCTTTGTTACTAAAGCATCCCAACCTACCACCCTACATCATCATCATCATTATCATCATCATCTAGACGCCCCTCGTGAGAAACTACAATACAAGCTTGAGGACGGAAGTCTCCCTCATACCACTCGACGATGCATCTTGTGTCGTCATTTTCGAAACTTGAAGGTATTGTATGTTTTGTTGTTCAATTCCTTGCTGTATTTTTTTATATGCATAATTCTTTTGGTTTTTTGTTACATAATAGTTATATTGTTGTTATTAGATTTCAAGTGATAATGATCAATTTAATTTCTTTATTTTTTAAGATTCAATTAATTTGTGTATAACGAGAAGTTCAATAATTTTCGTTAATGATTAATTTAATTTTTAAAAATAAAAATAATTATTGTTCTTTTGCAAACATATGTCAACTAATCTAATTGACATTTGCACTCATTTATACAAAATCTATATCTATAAATCGTATTAATTAATATTCGTCAAAACATCACGTAATCAACAAATAAATTTTGAAAACAAATTGATACATCTTGATAGAAACAATTACTTTTAATTACCAAAAGTTGAAAAACAACAAACCTCAAGATAAAGATACAAGACCACATACATACAAACCAAAAACCTCTACCACAAAGAAGAAAAACTTTTATTCTATTTAACAACTACCACACAAGTCTATAGCTTGTCAAGTTCAATGATCCTCGAGTCATCATCGTTGTGTCGTTTACTAAAAGTTTTTTTTTTTTTTCTCCGTCATACCTACCGAGAGAGGCTAATTGGCCCAATTAACAGACTGGCTGGACAATCTAGTAGAGAAAGAGATAGATAGACTTTCAAGCTCTCTTCAACAGCCAATTAGACTCCGCGGATTAGTTGGGCGTTTGGATGATGGTGGTACGTGGTATACGTGGTGGTTGTAGACGAGCAAGTTGACGCATATATGCATGCCAACTCTATGCTTGGCCTCTAACGAGTTGGCCATATATATACTATACTCTGTTTCTACTATTGCTGCTGTATATATATGTTCTACTTGCTACTCTCTTCGTGCGCGTGATATTTAACGGACCGCAAGTGGTAGCTCCGATGTTTCGCTCTTTGCTACACTCTGTGGTTAGATACTCGTTCTCCTCTGGCGTCTTGCATGTTAAGCTAGGAATTACATTGAAATCAACGATTTTTTATGATATTTTTGGATTTGAGCTGAATTTAAAAATAAGGAAATAAAATTTTATAATATTTTTATCATTTCAAATTTCCTAAATAACGTAAATCAAAAATAATACATTTTTTAATTTTAAACTCTGAATTAAGAAATCACTTCACCCATACACATGATATAACTAACAACCAACCCTCTTAAAAATATTAAGGTCACTTTATTTCTAAAACATCAACAAAATAAAAAAGAAATTAAATTCTCAGTTTTTTTTTAGTAGCCTAATACTTGTATCCCAGTCATCATAATCTCAAGTCACAATACCAATAGTCCAACTGTCCCAATACACATAAAGGTTTGTCCTTGCGGCTTCTGGTATCTCTCTTTCTTAGTCAGGTCTACGAAAACACACCTCAACGCTGCAACTATATCACCTGGAGGGGCAAAAGTATTAAAGAGAGAAAAAGAGATCGCGCGCCGGCGCGTCGGTATCTAGAAAAAGACGATATCCAACAACATTCATACATACATACATACACACACAAATACATCTTGGTATACTCCACGGGGGGCGGAGTCGGGTTCAAGCGGGGGAGGCGGTCCGACTTTTTCCAGAACGAAAAGATCGAGCTGCGCATGCGGCAACTTTACCTAGAGTCACTGAGGTGGTCCTCCTCTCATACCCCTACAACCCCTTCGTCCTCCTTTTCTTCTTCTTCTTCTTCTTCTTCTTCTTCTTCTTCTTCTTCTTCTTCTTCTTCTTCTTTATGCACCCTCTAGTGCGACTATAAAGACACGCACACGCGGTACCTTAACGTTCTTAAAGGCTTCTTCTTGGGGATTCGTAGTTTTGTCCCTCTTCGCACTATACGCGTGCTTTTCCCTACTCGTGTCAAAGGCAAACTCCCCCTTTTCACTCCTAAAACTCTCCAACTCTCTTTCTCGCTTGCTTTTCCAAGCAGATGGATGTGTATGTGCGACTTTCTCACTTGCTGGAAAAGGGTTTTGAAGAAGCGAGAAAAGAGAGGAAGGAGGAAGGGGCGTCTTCTTTAGCAAATTCGAGTAGTGAACGAAATTTCAGGAATTCACACTCTTGGGCTTCTCTCGAGTTCTCTCTCTCTTTCTTTCTTCGTATATATATATATACCTAGACCTAGCTGTATTCGCTTTTGATAATGTCTGTATTTCAATGTCGCGACGCTACGTCGACGTACGTTATACTGCTGCTGCTGCTGCTGGAACACAGGTGAAGTCGAGTATAAATAAATTTTCCGAGGCTGTCGAGGCGAGAACTAAGAGCTAACTGGTGCGATATTGAATTACTCTGCTTCTAAGCTAACTAGGAGAAGTTGTGAGATCCGGGTGATGGATTTTCACCAAACTTGGTAGGGTGACTTCTTTTAACATATAATAAAAGAATCCCAAGTCCTAAGG
>JAPYZE010001867.1:0-30741 GCA_030522805.1 Leptomastidea abnormis
ACTTCCAAGTTTCATCCGATTCCATTAACCCTATCAAAAGTAATCTCAAAATTTTAATCATGCCCCGTTTTAATCATGCCCCGGTCTCCCCTATATATACGCGTAATGCCTGCAAGCGTTTCGATCGGCACGTAATACACATTATTGTCACCTCATCGCTAAGTGACCAGTTTCCCAATAACTTGAAAATTTTGGTAATACCTATATGTATAGGTGAACATCCGAAAATTAACTCACCAACAGTAATTTGGTGAAATTTATTCTCCGCCCTCTTTTTTTTCTCTCTTTTTTTTGTATGTTGTTTCATAATATAAGCTCTCGTAAAAGCTTTTAATTATTACTTATTCTTTTTTTTTTTTTCAATTCATCATTAATGAGACTACTAATAATACAGGTACACGTATTATACTGTTATATAATATATTGTATACAAATTATTAAATTTCTTTTTTTTAAAACTATTACAGTCATTAGATTGATTTCAAAATCCACACAATGTTTTTAACACACTCGATTTCATAAAGTCAATATGCAAAATTGTTTGGTGTTAACGCGATGAATATTCAAAAATTTGTGTATAAAGGAGTGTGGGCATTTTGAAGAGTAACAGCAGCAGCAGCAGTAGCTCGCTTCAAGAGTTTCCCGGAAAACCAATTTGATTTTAATCGATTTGACTTTATTCAATTATTGAAACTAGTGGCTTTCAAAGGTGTTGTTTCAAAACACACGTACCGCATATATATATACGCACCTGCCTATACATGTATACATATGTATATAAACATTCACACTTTATCATGCGAATTTGATTTTCAAATATTCATAAGTGTATTAATGTGTCAATCAAATTCTATTCTAATATATATCTATATTAAGTGTGTGATGAAATTGAGAATGAAAAAAAAAAACGAGGTTACTTGTTCTTTTTTTCCTTATACAAACAACAAATCTGTCTATATCGATGATTTTTATGAGAATTTTATGGTATACAGCTGTCGAGCAATTATAATTCAGCCTTGCAAATCTATAACTATTTTTATGGCCAATAATACAACTGTAATATCATTATTATTTAAACAAAAAAAAAAAAAAAATTAACGTTCTGATTCCTATAATTCTTATTAGCACAACTAAAAATAGAAAAATTCTACTCAGTCCTATATCTCATCAGAAAAGTTCTATAATATAACATTATATTGTCCTTAGAACATAAAATCAATACATAAACTTCCAAAGCCCCTTTGTTTTCAACTATATTCCATATATGTAAATTCCTACAATTTTAACCAAAATTGTTCTCACACAAGTCTTACTCTCTTTCTCTTTATTTCGAAATTGTCAATTCTACACGCGCACGCAGAAATAAAAGTTGCCCCTTCGGTTTGCTGTCCATTGACATCGGTACATCTTCAGCATAGCCGAAGGTCAGACACGTCTTTTTTAACGTCTCTTGAATTCGCGATGTTTTATTCGTTCTCTATTGAAATTCTGCGAGATTAAGTGATACGTACAAGTAGCTTCGATCAACCCTACCCTCCCCCCAGAATCTTTTGTCTTGAGATTATCAAACGAGTAAATCGTGTTTTGTGTTTATGTATGTACGGGAAAAACCCGTTGAAAAAAAGAGAGAGTCGTAAACAATGAGCTTTATGCTAAATAATTAATGAGATATAGGTATATGTAAAATTTTTAAACTTACGTCGCTCAAATTGCTACGAAAAGCGTAATGCGAGTGCATCAGTCTATGCAGTTGTCGAAGATCAGTTCGCGACTCGTCGATATCCAACTGGAGATAAGCGAGACAGTATTGGCCTCTTATACCTTCGCTACCCTCTACGCTCATGCACTCGTCAAAGTCACCCAATTGATTAACGTTGCCGTTTAGAAGACCTGATGGCATCTTTGCTGTTGCGTCGAACACTGGAAATTTTGATAATATGTTAGTGTTTTTTTTTTATTATTTTAATTTTTAGTTAAGAGTGTATGTATAAGTTATGGCAGTGAGGAGTGTTTAAAAAAAAAATTTTTTTTGATAGCGAGAGATTGAATATAGGTATTATAGCGGTTGAAAAGGAGATGCTAGAATCAGTTATTCAACGGAGATTTGATTAATTTTTTGCAAATACTTTTTTTTACTTTGCTGCTTTTTTTTTTTTTTGTTTGGAATGAAAGATATTTTTAGCGAAGTGGCAAATTAAATATCTATAAATGACACACTGACAAGCAGCTTAAGAATGCGAAAAAAAAAATTTAGATTTTTTTTTGTTATTTTAATGTAGAAATAAAATATTAATTTACTGTCAGCAAGACAAAATGATGAAGAGAAGAACACGTCCATTAAGTACAGTTAAAAAAAAAAATGAAAAAAAAAAGATGATTATATCGAACGGTGATTTAGTTAAGATTTATTATGAGCATTACGTGTCCTTAACGGCGTTCGATTGCCAAATGCACATATAATTATATATGATAATAAGCATATACGCGCACGCGCGTGCAGCTTAATAATAAGTGAGGATGCAAAAAAAAATATATAATAAATAAAGAAATAAATGAATGATAAAACGTATTATCGAATACTAGTTTTTTGTCCGATCAAAAATTATTTTTAAAAATACCGGTCGGTTGTATATCATAAGGAGGTTCATTAATACTGATACCAATATACGTTCGAAAAGTTATACAAAGTTTGCGGAGAACAAAAAAAGTCGCCGGTCCAGCAAAAAATAAAAGCTGATATAAAATCGTCTTTTTAACAACAAAAGTATAACATACAAAACTATAATATTACGCTCCAAATCCAAGCAACCATTTATAATGTACTATAATCATCATATTTTCTTTTCCGAATTCCATCTGACTTAAGTATTTGCAAACACTTGCTCGCGTACGTGTGTGTGTGTGTGTGTGTGTGTGTGTGTGTGTGTGTGTGTGTGTGTGTGTGTGTGTGTGTGTGTGTGTGTGTGTGTGTGTGGAACACGAGGAAGACGAGCGGGGGGACACGACAGAGAGACAGCTGGCTCGTTCTTGTGTGTATGTGTATGTAAGGATTGTATATATTGCATAACTCTCGAGAGAACCGAGAAACGAAAGAGGCATACTAATTCTTATGAGGCCGGGAAAATACTTGACAAGATAAAGCTGTGAACGATGCGATTAGAAGGCGTCGAAAAAAAAAATAAATTATCATCATCGACTTTTAAAGAAAATTGTCATTGGTATGCAAGAGAGCAGAGATATAGGTGTGTAAATGATGATTATTGTTTCTTACGAGGAAAGAAAGATGTACGAGAAAATTCGAGATAGCTGTTTAAAGCAAAGTTTTTTTTTCTTTTTTTAATGGAATGTTTTTATAATTATGAAAGTGGTTTACCGCTGTTTTGAATTTTAAAATTTTGTAGAAAAACTTTGTGGTTTTTTTTTGCTTCTCGTAGGATTAAATGACAGGGTGTAGATGAGTACTTGTATTCAATTCTTTTTACAGATTATTTTACAAGATATAGGTAAAATAATTTTTTAAGTTAAAAAAATTATTTAGAAAGGATTAATCTATTGTAAATTGTTAATTGTAAATCTTATTTTATATTAATAAAAAAAAACTATAAAAAAAAAATTTTCAATTACAACATGCAGATAGAAAGAAAGAAAGAAAGTGACTGTAAATAAAAATACATACTTTTGAGCGCCCAGAGAGTAAATTTATTCAGTTCCTTGCGATACGTGTCAGCTTGAGCTTTACATTCTGCGCTTACTGTTCCAGCAGCAGGATCGAATGTTGGTACGATTTGAAAAAGCTTTCGAGCTTCCCGGTCAATATTTTCCCCATGGGCATCTGAAAAATCAAAGTAAAAAATTTTACATCTATCGTCTAATACATATCACCAGCAAAAAATGTAAACAACCATTTTTTCTTTATATATCATATTAAAAAAAAAAAAATATTATGTAATATACGAAAACTAAATTAAAACAAGTTTAAATCAAAATTCTATAAAGCAAAATAAAAAAAAAAAAAAAAACATTCAAATGTCTTAATTCTTAATCAACACATTAAATACCAACGTTACACACCCTACTCCCAATTATATACATTCGCGAACATCGTGCACGAGGTCTCGGTCATCGATTTCGCTCTTAAAAAATCGGCAAGACCTTGCCCCTCTTATACCCTCCTTCTTTCATCAAATGGCAACGTTCATTTGAAGGCCGCGTTAGCTTTCCATATATCCTATGCCTACATATAAAAAAATCAACGACACCATGTATAAATCGAAACGAATCACATCGCGATTACGTTTATACTACATATATTACACGCCTCGAGTTCCCAAATCTCAAGTGGTGTTTATACATATGTCACATACTACAACATCATGAGTGACATTGGATATATTTTATACGCTTTTTGCGAAAGCGTATGTATAATTGGCCTTCGCGAACTTATACTATAACCGATACTCTTCTAACGACTTCTTTTTTTTTTTAAACTCTTCTCATTCCTTTTTCTTTTTCGAGAAACTTCGTTTCATTGAAATTCTTAAAATTTTGGGACTATGATTATACACAGGTGAGGCCTCGAACTAAAAGTATATTCTCTCTTTTTCTCTCTCTCTCTCTTGAGAATAAGAAGTGAGACTTATATTTGACAAGCGACTGAAATGTTTCGTAGGATTTTGGCCTTTTTTTGGACAGTTTTGAGATTTTTGCCCTGCGGCTTGTAAACTTTTAGGATTATATGCTATAAGTAAAGTGTATTTATGTGGTAATGCAATGCAGATTAGATGTAAACAAAGAGAAAGAAAGAAAAAGTGAACAAGAGGCTTTTGTTAAATTTTAAGTTGAGACTTTTTTTTTAAAGTCAGTTGACCAATATCGATGGCTATGTTGAGATAATAATTATTATTATAATATACGTTTTGGTGCCTATTAAAGTATATAGTGTTGATGGTCTGGGAAAACATTTTTTATGGTTGAAATTGGTGTGAAAATTTCATATTCTGATAATTGAGTTTGAGTTGTGTTATACGTATTTTAAATGTTATATATTTGAAATTCGATTGATAAATGTTTATTTGAAAAAAAAAGATGAATAAATTTCATCAAAATATTACCATTTTAAAAATAAGTAAATAGTAAAAAAAAAACATTTATAGCTAATGCTAACAATACATAATTGTCAATGACTGTACTAATATAGTCACAGTGCAATCAATTTTTTTTTTTTTTTTTTTTAAGCAAAATTCAATAAATCTGTTTCCAAGCACCAATCAAAATACATATTATAAAAAAATAAATAAATAAACAATGTAATAAAAAAGTACCAACTCGTTCGACACAAAGTATTGATACTTATAGACTTCTTTAAAACACAGCCTCGAAAATAGAACGTGCACTGTTTAACAAATGCAAATAAAAAAGAAACGAACTCTTTTTCCATCGTAAAACTGTACGTATACTTACATTTATACGTTTACGTGTATATGCGTATGTAAGTTTAAGGCGTGATTTACTTATCGGTATTTTGGACCCAGTCCGAAAATATATATCCATCCCACGTATTATTATATGTATATATACATATTTCAACTTTTTCGAAATTCTTTTTTTTTCCTCTCTTGTTTTTTTGTTTCTTTTTTTTTTGAGAAATCGGTTTATTGCGTAATTGCAACAAAAAGTGACAAGAGTTTTGTAAGTTTCACAATAGAGAGTATAAGAAAACGGATGTATCCTGTAGCATGTTTACTTCTGTGTGACAGATGACAGGGTATTTAACAAAAAAAAAAAAAAAGAAATGTTTGACAAGCGGTATATTGTTAGTATGTAGTTTTTCAAGCTTTGTAACAATGCTGTTAATTATAAGGAGCTATACTTATGTATATACACTTGTGTATTAAATGGAAAATTTATTATTCGATTTTGGGTAAACAAAGTGTAGTGAGAATATTTAAATATAATGGGAATGTGAAGTGTCTGTTGTTGTGTCGTGTAATTGCAGAAAAGAATTCGCTATGGAAAAGTCAACGTCTGCACGTGATTTTAAAATTTATTATTGAGCTTTGGAAGCGAATAACAATTTGAATATAGCTGCGTAATATAAACAAAAATTTACTTTCGTAGGATAAGAATAAATATACGATTGTGCTTGTGAGAAAAATCTTAATTTTTTTGTTGTGATATATCACACATCAATAATAACAATAATAATAATAAACAATAAACAATTTTTGGATAATTAATATTTAAATATTCGTTACCGCAAAAAAAAGGAAAAATCCGCGTAACGTTTTGTCTCGAGATTTGTTTTGAAAATATCAAGTTTAAATTTCCTGATAAATTCAAGCACGACTCGTAAAAGAATTCAAAAACTTTTATCAAGACGGAACTTCCGACGTTACCATCATAATATGAATGTAATTATACGAGAGCGCTCATATTTTAATTTTTCTTTAAAAATAACGTGTCTGCTGTCATCGTTCTGGGATTTATATACCATCTAAAATTTTTCTATTTTGGGTTTTTTTTATGATAACATATATATTTTGGTCACAATTTAAAAAAAAAATTTGTACAGTTATGTTCATTTTACAGCAAGTAATTAATAATTTCGATATTTTTAATTTTAATACTTTTGACGTGGATTATATTTGGCCTATTAAATTATTCTCCGATGGTTTTTTTTTTTGCTAAATTTATTCGAAATAACTCAATTAATCTTTTTAAAATAACATTTTTTTTAATATATAGAGTACGATCTCGTCATTTATTATATTATAACTTCCTGAATATAAATATATATAAGTATACAATATGGTTATCATATTTCACGATTTCAATTCGTAGATAGTATATAGATGCTGAATAAATTACATGGACAGGCTATGCTAATCGTACATTATTTTGGAATAAATAATTTTTTTTCTTTTTTTCTTTTTTTTAATCCTTTACATGGCATCGGTTTACCGAATCTTCGAGTTTTTATTATAAGAAGACACTTGCTACTCATATAATATATCTGCTCTCTGAGAGAGAGAAAAAAAAAGGAATCAATTTCAAGGATCAATGATTTTTAAGACCGTTATTTCAACGAGCAAAACGTCAAAGATATTCCAATGATAAATCTTTTTGTATAGTGAAAGTAAAATTTAATATTACCTCAGGTAAGGATTTGAAATATTAAAAAAAAAACTAGCTTATATTTAATATGATATAATAATTTTTTTTTTCTTATTCGATAAATTATAAAATCTGTTTACGAGCATCACAAGAAGGAAATGGCCCAGTGACCAATAATATAAAGCAACATCAAAAAAAAAAGTTCACCTTGACTGTCACTCAGCTAAAATGTAATTGTTAAACACACGCCTTTACTAAAATTTCATCCTAAAACATTATTTTTTTCGTCATTTCCGCTTTTTAAGCTAAAAATTAAATTGTCATCCTGCATATAGCTGCTTACGTCACATCCAAAATACATATAATTAAATACATATTACATATTTTACAATAGTTTCGTCAAATCAATTTTAGATAGATCGAACTCCGCGTATTATAACTTTCTATCAATTATTACACTCAAAATTTTATCTCTATTTCACAACGATATTCTTGTGTTCATCATTTATTAAAAAAAAAAAGAAGATTTGTAGAAAACAAAGAAAGCCGCCTAACAAATCTTACAGTTCATTATTATTTAAGTTGTCCGACCGATCTTTCACCTCATCGTTGAGAAACTCTTGCGTTGTATTAATTATCTTCTAATGCTTTAACACACACACGTCTCTGCTTTTCACTTTTCGATTAAGCATCAACTCGTCAGTTGCTTCGTTTTTATTTTTTTTTTTTTTTCATTAAAATTGATACTCTCAAAATTAATATTGTTAGTTTCTTATTTTTCTATTTTATTTATCAAATTATTTTATTTTTTCTTTGTTTTTTTTTTAAATGTTTCAAATGAGCTGCACATCAGGAATTATCTTTAAATTTATTTAATCAAAAGTAAAGTTTGTTAAAGACGCGAGAAAATTAAATAGGTGATGAAAATATGAAACAACTGCCATTATTAATTTTTAATTGGTAATTTCGAAAACTCGAGTTTTGTAATTGAATGATTAATTAAAACTCTTGTAAAATAGACCGGAATAAAGTCGATGATTTTGAGAAACCGAATGACATTATGTTTTTGGTTAGCATAATTTAGCATTCTAGATTAAAATCAACAAATTGTCAAGTTTTGTGTTTTACGTAATAGTTATAGGTAGCCGTAAAGCAATAATGGTAATTGTACTAAATTATCTGGCTGCTTAATATTTTTTGTTCGAATGATTTTCTTCATTTTTTAGACGTAACGTAATTATCTACAATAATTAATCTGTTGAAGTGTTAAGTCATTTGATATATTCAAAGGAAATTCAAATAAATTGTAATTAAAGAAAGAAATCGTGTTGAAGATGAGGATTAGGTAACTATTATTTTAGATGCGCTAATTATTTTGGTGCGTTTATGTTTAGTATGAGATAATATTTTGCAGGAGTGTATTGTATACTTTTTCCTTGATATAAATTTTCTTTTTTAAACACCTACTTTGATAGTTTGTATTACTCAATTAAAGAATTATACTTTTAAATAATAGTTGATATACCTATATATATTACCGGAAAAATAAAATATTGACTTTTTAGTAAACGTTATTTGTTCTAGTGTTTTGAGTATAAGATTCTTGTTATTTGTTTTTGATTTTATTTAAATAAAAAACATTACAATATTATAAATTTTTCCAAAAAAAATAGCACCTTTCTTTTTTAAAAAAATAAATTTTCTTATCAGTCAATTATTTGAAAAAAAAAAAAAAGAAATAATGAATCGAAAAAATCTCGACAATAACAATAACAAATAACACAAATATATTTTGTTTAATCTCACGTTTCCCATTGTCATTGCCATTTCCTGAACAATTAGCAGAAAATATATATATGTAAGACGACATAGAGAGCTTGAGCTTGTTAAAGCTCTTAAACTGTGGAGAGAAGAAAATAAAGACTCTTTTGCGCTTAATGGATTTACCAATATTGGCGATCTTTGCTAATAGCACACACAAAACGTCTCTTCTCTCAATAGTTCATTCTCTCTCTCTCTCTCTCTCTTTAGTTAGATTCGAGGAAGACAACAAAAAAAAAAGAGAAAGGGGGATAAGAGAGTCAATTAATTGGTTATCGGAGAATCGACTTATCGGCTTTGACTATATATGAAAAGTCAAGCGGAATTTGTGTGCTCCCCTTGAAAATCGAGACTGTAAATCATGAATTCGACTGTAAAATTTGGACAAGCGAAAGTATAGTAAGGTGTTTGTGTGTATATATAGAAAGAGAGCGTTTGTCGACAGTAAAAAAAGAGAGGAGGTCTTCAATTAGCGTTTGTATATTTCAAGTGTCTGAGAGTTACTTTTTTTTTTACGAGAGAAGCAAATGACGGATTTTTTTTTGGCAACAGGCTTATAGTTTTACGCAACGTTATGAGAAAGAAAGAAAGAAAGAGAGACTACGATAATCGTTCTTACATGGGAAGCTCTTTTGCTCTTATATAGCCTTTGTTTTTTTTTTCTTTCTTCTTCTACAAATCCTCATTTTTTTTCTTTTCGACACTTTTTTTTTTGTTCATCGTTAATTTCGGTCAGTTGCGTCGTCGTCGTCGTTGTCGTTGGGTTACCGTAACATCGACGATTTCGCAGTTTGGGTCAATAATACATAATAACATCCGTTATATTAAATCTAAGCTTCTACTCCCTCTAACTATATAGTATACGTATTATATCCGAAAATTCAATTATGAAATAGGATAAAATCTTTGAAAAAATCTTTACACGACTCTATACATCCAAAAAAAAAAAAAAAAAAAAAATTAATAAAATATCAATTAAAAAACTCACCATAATGAGGATTACTCGTGATTCGATCATCAGTACCAGGTCCAGCAAGATAAACTATCATAACGTCGAGCCACGCTATCGATTAATTCAACGAATGTAAAATTATCCGAGCTGCTTTCGGTACTGCTTTTGTTCTGGCTAAGAACCCGCAGGATTTCATCTTCCTGAAGTCCAGTACTTGCAGTCAGACCAGCAGCTGCACTCAATACGTCAACTGGTTGACCCGCTAAACTCAGATCTGTGAGACCGAGTAGTAATAATACTAGCGGAAGTAGGTATGACATCGTTGATTGCTTCTTCATCGTTTGCATTTTTTTTTCTTTGTTGACTGGTTGAGACTGCTGAAAAATTTGTTTAGTTAATTTTTTTTTGTGTTTATTTTATAATTATATAATATTATTTGATTTTCGCGAATTATTAATCGAATGTTATATTCTTTATCACTAGTTGTGAGAAAAATATTTTTAATTTTTAAAACAATAAATTTTAGCTTCAATATAAAAAAAAATAAAAAAAAAAAATAATAATAAAGAGAACCGAACAAGGCACTTGTAGTTAATCAGATTAACTCGTGAAACCCAAGCACGTACTACAATTGCTATACCACACAACGAGATTTTAAACAATGCACTATATGATTTATCAGTGTATTTCAAAATCGCACGTGGTTATATACTATATGCCGGGAAGAAAAAAAAGAAGAAGTGCGTCTTTTCCTTCTCTGTTGCTGCTGCTGATGCGTTGTTAAAAATTTTTTTTTTATTGAGACAAATTTTAATGTTTGTTGTTTTATGCTACTAAAAAGAATGCACATAACAAGAAATTTACGTTATGTAGCATTTTTTTTTATTTTCGTTTGACCAAAAGTGCCACTTTACGCGATTCATATTACATCATTTATATGTCGATCCTTATTTTTCCTTATACTTTTTTTTTGGCGCAGGTGTTGAAGTTTATGTTTGTATATTCGATAACCAGTGCTAATTCAAAGAATTAAGATATATTTCGATCGTGCTAATTGTTAATCAAAATAGAAAGTAAAAATCTTAATTTATTAATTAATAATCAAAATTTATATGCGTTATTCGTAAAGACACGATCTATTACATTGAAAAAAAAAATGTTACATTATGTTCTAATTTTTGTCTTTTGGTGTATAATACAATATAATACAAAAAAAAAAATAATTGAAACGAGTAAATATATAAATAAATAAACACACAGCGTGTGTATTAAGATCACGTAAATACATAAATAAATAGAACCGATCAATCAAGCAGACAGCTTTATTGAAATTTCTTAATATTCACTTTCAACACATAAAGCCATATCACAATAGCATATCTTAAATTTAAAGATTAAATCATTCCTGTTAATCTCGCACATCCGCGTTCAGAAAAGAAAGATAGAAAAAAGAAAAAGAAAATCAGGTAATATTGAGCTTTTTTCAAAGCTTTTTTTCTACTTTATTTAATAACGCAAGCTCTGCTAATCTTAAAACTATTTCGCAACCAATTACGTTTGTATAAGCATAAAAATTACAATCTTACCTTAGCTAAATCTAATATGTATTTATCCTTGATTAAAGCTTATAGTCTCCTGCAACTTTATATTACATCAACGAACAAAATCCAACCAAATATATATCCGTTGAGGATAATAAATATCGATGGTCCGATAATGATTGTAATAAGTTTTAGTTTTTGCTTCTACGATAAATATATCGCTCGACATCGGAGCCACGCGTGTATATTATATTTATGTATCCAAGAGTCCATCGAAGAAAATTCAGAGATGCTCAACTCTATATGCACAAGAGCAGCTATAAAGACATAGAACTGATGCTGTTACTGCTGCTACTGTTGATGATGATGGTCAAGCTCCTGCGAACCCGCACGTTCGGACTCAACTGCGAGCGCCCGCGAAAAACTCCGGCCACTACTGAGTTATACTCAAAGAGAAGAGACACACACACACACGCGCGCACAACTTACTTGACTGCTGTGCCTGCTGCTAGCTTATACTGCTCACACCTCACTCACTCACTCACTTACTCATTCTCTCTCTCTCTCTCTCTCTCTCTCTTTCTTTCCTCTCGCATTATGTATATATCTTATATTATACCAAAACCATCGGTTACCTCAGCTTTCGGAAGAGACTACGTGCCGACTCCCCCGTCGCCTCTTACTGTCCTGAATGTGACTATATAAAACTCAAAGGAGAGGGAGCTAAGCGTACCTCCCCTCTTTACTCTCCTTTTCCTAAATTTCTTCTTCTTCTTCCTATACTTATACTTACTTAATTATTCACCTGTGCTGTCAAAATCATAAGAGAGCTTCTTTTCCACCTGATTATTTAGGCTTCCGGCGCTAAGAAATATTTTGCCTCTCTATCTTTTTCTCATTTTTTTGTATGATGGTTTGTAAGATGCTGCTGTTAATTGGTATTGATACCATCTCTCTTACCTTCTATATAATGTAATGTAAGTGCAAGATGATAATTATATATTCGTGTTTAGATATATGTTTATTTTGTGTTATCCTCTTGTAGTCTGGAATGAGATGTATATATGTGTATATATTTGGATTGCGCATAACTTCGAATGACCCACAAATATTGTCGTCTCGTTATATTCATCAAAATATTTAATGTTTCGATCTGATTTGTAAATAATATTCGATAAATAAAAGTGATCTCTTTTCTCTCTTACTCATTTTTTTTTTTTTTCATTGTTATTGTAAGGATAATTGTTTTAAAGTAAGTTGTGTTATAATGTCGATGGCTGCATGCTTGTATCCATACATGGCTTCCGATTTATTATTATTATTATAATTGTTATTATTTTTATCAGGATGGGAAGTTCAGTTTGAAGAATGATGTATCAAATTACACTTGTAAGTATTTAATATTCAAAGAACGGTATTCGAGATGAAAAATTTACATCCGCAACTTGACTTATGAGCTATTTTTTTTTTTTTTTGAAGAAGAAGAAGAAGAAGTAATCTTGCCAATAAAATAAGGCTTATAGTGATGCCAATTTTTTTTGTATGTAACAGGTGGATTTAAATGAAATTTCTCATTTTATTACGATTTTTAGAAATGCTCGTTCAAAATAAGGATTTTTTTGAAAAAAAAAAAAACAATTATTTGTCTTTCAAATTAAGTTTTTGAATCAACTGAAATCGATAAAATGATTGAAATATTGCCGGATCAAACTTGTGTCGGTCGAAGGCTATAAATAGTTAATGTGCAATTTGGATGAGATTTCAAACGGAATACAAAAGATTCGATTGGATTAATGATCAGATTTTTTTATTAGTACTATGACATTTCATTCTTCTTATAATTGTCTGTTTTAAAACGTTACTTTTTCTATTAACGGATATAGATTTCATGTTTGTAGCGTTTGATTTACAGTAAAATTTTACAAAGGATGTCAAAACTTTTTTTTTAAATTTCTTTCTTTTTAGTCCAACTTTAATATTTTAAATTTGTACCTGAAACCGGTATTACAGGTCAAAAACAAGTTGAAAAACATCAAAGAAGCGCATTGTGTTAAAAAAATTGTTTAGTAAAAAAAATTTATATTTTGTAATAATTAGGCTTATTATTATTAAACCAAATTTTAAAATTTGTAAAAAGAGTGACAAAATATTGAGGAAGAATTGCATTTTAAATAATAAAAATAAAATTTCATAAAATTGTCATAGGGATGTGAATTATCAGATTTGTTAATACAAAGATAAATGATTGACAAGAAAAAAAGAAATGCACGTATTCATTAACAGTTCTATTGCTTAATTTTGAGTATGTGTCAACACGGTAAAACCGATTTTCCTAAAAATAGTAAAAATACTATTAAGATAAGAGAAAAATCTGTATAAAACATCAAAGTAAAGTGATCATAATGAGTTTTTTGAACGAATGACGTTAATTATTTTTATTGTATTTATTGAAAAATTAAATACTTACCTGTATTATTATTTATCTTATATAAAAAAAAGAGCAGCATTAATTTAAAAGAAATTAGACACTTGGCATTTAATCGCATAGAAATCAAATTCTTAATTAACATATTATTATAAAAACCCAAATTTCCCCCTCATTTATATAATTTAATTTTTTCGAAAAAACCAAAGTTGTCATAAATTAAAAATTTAAAAGATAATCAAATGACCAGTTAAAAAAAAAAGGTCACCAAATTAAAATGAGAGTGAATATAAATGCATACTATTAAAAAATCAGTCTCTCAAGATATTAAAGTGATACTACATTTACAAAAACGAGTAGGTAATGTGTTCGTTTTCGGATCAATAGACGTGACTTGTTACACAGCAGACATTACTAGTATAACGTATGTACCTCGTAAGTATAGCGCATTTTCGAGTCACATCTCACAATTGTTAAATTGCATATCCGTAACTTTGAAATTTCGGGTATATCGAAGGAGAAAGACAAAGTTAAATGAGATCCATTAAGTGTTGATGATAAAGTTGAGATCACCAGAGGATAAGCATCAAAGAAAAACTATAAAAATTGGAAGTTTACAGACATGATGTTATCTTTATGTATCTCTGCAATACATAATTATTATACACGCAGAATCGATTAGCCTGCAGTATATGGTATTTATTTGCTGCTCGAAAAAAATACACGCTAATGAATTATAATTGTTATTTTATGCGACATTATATAGGTAAAAAGAAAAAATTGCTCTCGTTATATACACGGGGCACACGTTGTATGAGGTATACACTTTGATAATTTGGAATTGTTTTCTGGACCAAGCACGTACGTCTCATTGGAACTTTACAAATACATAAAGTATTTATCATGCTGCGGTATACTGTATTTTTTTTTTCTTTTTTGCAGTCTTTTTCTCTTCTAAAAAAAAAAAAAAAAAATAATAATTATCGCAGCAGAAATATTATTTAAATTTGATAAAAACATCGGGTAAATATTAAGTTATTTCAAGCTTTGTTGGTAGGTATACCATTCAATTTTGTAAATCTTGGAAATAATTTTTTTTTTTCATGAGAATCTTTTTAAATAGAAATATAAAGTGATAAGTATTTGGTTTAAAATACCAGAACATTATTGATGAGAGGGAAACCCGATTATAAGCCAACGGCGTTTTTTTTTTCATTTTAATATCATCATTATTATTATTTTTATGCATCTATAACGATTGAGGCATTTTGAGCGACAGGAACAAATACACACACACACACACACACACACACACACACACACGCGCGCACACACACACGCACACGCACACACACACACACACACACACACACACACACACACACACACACACACACACACAAATATTCGATCATTATATCAAACTTAGAGTGGTAGAAGAAGAAGAATCGATTGACGAAATGATTTCAAGGCGATCGGCTCTTTGAATTTCAAAACACGTGGCTAAGATGACGCAAATCGATCGTACACCTTTGATGTCCAACTCCTTCCCTTCTCCTTTCTGACTCTCTCTCTCTCTCTCTCTTTCTCTCCCTCTCTTGATATCTTACTTGACATTGAAGTTAAACTCTTATCAGTGTTAATGAATGTAATTACAAGGAGTTATCTATTGGTTAACAGATGATTTTAAAAAAGTGCATTTGACACATCGCTTCTCATAAGTGTAATTAATTTTACGAGTTGGAAATAATTTTGTAAGTCGTTAGGAAAATAAGCTTTAATATCGATCATCATAGTGTTAATTAATTATTTGAAAATATTAAAAATACTTGTTACATACAGAAGCAAAATGTATGTCGTTAAAACAACAAATAAATTTTATAGATTGTCTTTTCTTTAGTACATATTACACTTTTAAGAAAAAAAAAAAATTTTTGGATCTTATAAATATATAAATATTTTTTAAAATTTGTAGTAAAATTCATTAAAGTACACATTTCTCCCAGCTGGCTTACCAACTAGAACTGGATACTAATCATTATAAAATTCTCTTTACAATTCTTGACCTCATTATCAAAATTTGAATAAAATTCTTATAAACCTTTCATGTTATACATTTATGAATTTGATCATTAAATAATCGTAAATGATCAACGTTGAAATATATAGCATATCATGTGTAAGATGTGTCAATAAACGCGTTCTAAACGTATAATTTTTAATTTAAAAAGAAAAAAAGAATATAGAGTATTATTATTATTATTATTATTAGAAGAGTACAATGACCCCTGCTGTTTGAATATTTAAAAAACACAGCATTGCCAAAAAACAAAAATGCAGCTTCATCGCAAAGAGACCGTTACATTCATCTTTTTTATTTAATAAATAATATTAAGCTCAGCTCATAACATTTACATCATTTTATATCAATATTATTGATAAATAATTATCCGGTATTTATAAAACGACACTCGAGAAATTATAAAAATCCAACAAACCATGTAGATATATAATATAAGAATAAGAAAAATTTGATAATAATCGCGAAAACCATAGATGTAATGTAAACTGTATACGATCTGTACATCTACCAAGTTTACAAAATCAAGTGTAATAGCCAAAATCAAGAATATAATACAATCGGTTGCAGTTTCGAGATACATATTTACATATACTTTTGTAACCAGACAGACAGACAAGCAGACAGGCATACACTGGAGAGCCACAAGTTGAATTTTGGTTACTGCACAAGCTTCGAAAAGCCTGAGGCTATATAATAATTAATTAAGCCAATAATAATAATGATAATATTTAATGCGCTGATTATCACGCACGTGTATGATCTTTTTAAAAGAGAGAGAGAGGATAATTTTAATATAGGGAGAGCACTAAATTCCTTTTTTTTTACTCTAATTCGTGCAAGTAAGAAAAGAGTCGTGAAAAAAAAGAGTTACGCAACGATTTTGTTTTTTTTTTGTTTTTTGTTTTTTTTTTATTACTGATTAATCAATCAACGATAGAAAATTATTTAAAAAAAGGGGGGAAGCGTATGTAAAACACGTCAAACACGATGAGTTATCTGTCTAATCTAAAATCTGATCTAAAATAGTTTAATCCTTAATGTATATGTACCAGTAAGTGTTTCCGAATTCTCGAAGACCAAAAAAAGAAAAAAAGAAGAGCACCTTGAATAAACTAATTGAATGAAATTAAAAGGGTGATAGGTAAGATATAGAAAATCACGTGATTTGTCGAGTAAGCTGAGAATTTTCCAGAGACGCATGTTCGACGTATGTATAACGTTTTAATGCGGCTATGACTACATACGTAAATATCAATCAAAAATAAAAATATTCGTATAAGATATAGTTACGCGTAAATATAAAGTGAGAGTTAATAGAGGATGGAGGATTAAAACGTAATTAAAATACGTGCAAAATCACAATACTTATTAGTTTTATATAGAAGATGCGTGGACGCATGATGTGCTTGGATATATGTATAAAATTCTTACGTCATGTGCGACATTGTGCGAAATGCGTGACGGCTTTTGTTTGTACGTGCTCGAAATTTTTAATATAATGTATAAGAAGAAAAAGAAGAGGATTTGATGTTCGTTTGTGTATTTAAAATATGCCGATTGTGATAAAAATTGACTTGTACGAAAAATAAAATTGGGTACCGATTGTTGAATGATGCAAATGTTTTCTGATTTTACGAGGGGTTACCTTTTTATTTGATTTCTTTGAAATATTTTTTTTATACTTTGTTTGAATTTTTTTTTCATTGTCTTTTGAGTCTTGTGTTAATTTTTTTTTTTTGTTTATTTTTTTACGTAATAATGTTTGTCGATAAGTATGAATGTATTGTTTTATTTATACGATTTTATCTGCACTTTAATTTAAAAAAAAGTTTAATTAAATGCTTTTATTAAGAAGAAAAAAAATCATAATAAAAAAGCTAGTAATTAAGTAAAAGTGAGATTTACTAAAGTGCAGGTGGTGTGACTTTATATGCAAATTAAAGTTTCGAATTACATCTTGCGACATTTTCCATTGTCATCGACGATCGGAATCAAATACTTCCTTGATATTACATGCGGCTGGTTTTAAAAATATAAAAAAAAAGAAATGTAAAAAATATGATAATATGCCAAACTTTGCATGACATATCAAATTAAGCTTGATAATTTAATCATCCACATCACACAAATTAACAATAAATTAAGCATCTATTCGGATTTTCCCTTCCTCTCCTCTTTTCCCTTCTTCCTGACAAAAATTAAAAACTGCGTAAAATCTAAACATTACCTTGAATATCAAAATATAAAATTTTTTCTGACCAAGTGTAAACAGATGACAAATTTTCATATTTAATCAATAAGAAAAAAAAAGAAGAAGAAAAAAAAATCAATCAACAATCAAGTTAATCAATTCTCCTACATCACCAATCATATCTCGTGTACATATATCTAAACCTCAAAATTTCATAGCTGATTAGCAAAACGAGGCTTCATTTCAAATGCAAATACATCTCTCGAGATATGTATATCTATCTATCTATCTATCTGTATAAACATACATATATACATACATAAATACACTCATGGCGTGTTCGCCGAGAATTTTCAATCGTTCAATTGTGCGGAACTTTGCATTCAAAGATGAGTATACACACACGCACAAACACATACACAAGCACGAATAAATTCACGTATTGGTAAGTTGCTTGATTTGGCAACGTACTATAAAATGTAATGTTGCAAAATCGATCGCTCATGCGCTTCATCGATCACAATCTAAGTCTAATAGATAATAATAATGATATATGCCAAACTCGTATAATATATAATTATAAGCTCAACACCATCTCAATCTCTCGGTGCATACATATATAAGACACGAATCGAAATATCAAAATGACATTGCAAATGTATAAATCTTCCAAGTATATGTGTATTAAATAAATCGAGAAATTAGGTAGGTGCAGTATCCTCAATCGACTGCTGGGGATAAACATGCTTGGTATTCCACGACTCGTGAAAGCCATACCGTAAATATATAGAGAACGACAGTCAGAAAAAAACACCCTATGCATTAAGCTTCAATATTATTATACGTTTCTACCACCACACAGCTTTGAATTGATGTACACCTATGTATGTATACTTTGGCTCATAAATAATTGATCGCTATGCCAACGCCACTCTGCAAATGGCCTTGTCGCGTCCGCGAATATATACATGCACTGTCAACGCAATTGTGCATCGGCTACTACTACTACTACTACTATTCAACTACTGATCCTCTTCTTCCATCTCCTTCTGATGCTGATATGCTTTTCTTACCAGACACTGCTTGCAGTTGCTATTTCGTATTGAGAAGCTTACTTGCGTGATCGGCTTGAGGCTACGGTTGAAAGCTCTGAGCTTTTCATCTTGGGGCTTAAATCACGAACTCGAGTTTTTCAACTTATTTTCCTCTTTAATGTTTTCTTTTTTTTTGTTATTTTGTTTTTAGATGTTTTCGTGGTACGATTCTATCAATATGATAAAATATGAGTATTATTATGTTTTTTTGTTCTTAGAAATCAGTTCTGAGTGTTTATCTAATATTAACCTGAATGTGTATAGATTTATAAATATTTGAATTATATGTTTAGCGAATATTCAATTGCAATGCATGTAGAATTTGTTAATTATATATTCACTATAATTGAATTTAAATGACCAATTGGAACTACAAATTATATAGTAATAATATTGATTGAAATAATAAAATTGATGTTTGAACTATAAAAAAATAAAAAAATTAAATTGGTTTTAAAACTTTTTTGCATATTTGATTTTTATTGTTATTTTGCGTGAATTTTTATAATAAAAATCACGTACTAAGAGTACAGCGTCAGCAGTAAAACTGTGAAAGCCGCTTTTATTCTTATTTGCGGTCGTCACGAGATTCGGTGTGGTTTTTTTTATGGCTATTAAATTTTTTCGCTTTATATTTTGCTAACTTCATGGTTGACTTGACTCAATTATTTTTAACAGCTCAAGCTTCGGTTAAATTTAAATGTTTATAAAAGTGTAATAATACAACTAAGCAACTTTATGAAAATAATCACATAATTCCTTTTTTTTATTTTAAGAATAAAAATTTAAAAAAATTGAAAAATAAACAATACAAAACAAAGATGTTGTTAAACATCTGTTGTTAAACATCAGGTCAAGGATATAAAAAAATAAACAAAACGTGGTGAAAAGTCGAGTGTGAAAAACTTAGTTTACACAAATAAACGAATACAGGAGTTAAATAAGGCGCAACAGAGAAGAAGGAGTCATTAATTATTCGCGTTCCCATTTTAGACTGACACTGCTAGACGGAAAATTATTAATAACTCACGCTGTCCCAAAAAAAAGACATTTTCATTATGCACAGGTGTGTCTTTTTTTAAAGCTTTTCTAAATAATAAAAATTATCTTTTAATATTTTTTCCAAGACGAGAACGTGGAGTTAAAAAGGACACGTATGAGTTGTTTAAAACCCAAGTGATCAACAGGTTATTGTCCTAAGAATTTCTGCAATAGTAAATAAAAATCATGATTAATTTTTTTACTGGAAAGACGAAAATAAACACTTCTTTTTAAAAAGTTTTTTTTAATATAAGTTTTACATTCAATTTTACGAAAAAGCAGTAAAATTTAAAAATCTTGTTTATTTTATTAATTTTCATAAATTGAAATATAAAATTAAAAATCAAGATTTCATGTTACTTGAATATTCAAGTATTGTATCCTTTACTAAAGTTTACAGTTACCAAGTAAATTATTTCAATTTATTCTAAAAGATTAATTACATAAAAATTCAGTAATTTTTTTTTTTCATTCGTTCATTAATATCAAAAATTTCGTTAGCTGTAAAATGTAATTTTTCATATTCTCCTTGAAATAATAACAGTATCTAAGACTAATACCTTGACCAATATTTCAAGTAAAGACAAAAAAAAAAAATTTTATTTTAAAATAAACAGAAATATCCTTGAAATTAGTTATCATAAGATTTCTATCGAATGTCAAACTTCAATCTATCATTCAAGTGTGTACAACCGGCCACTTCAAATTTTTACACACTTACTTTGAAAAAAAAAACACTACAATTTGATTGCAAATTTACTATAATACATTTCTTCTTCTTCTTCTATGTTAAGTTGGCATCAGCGAGCTATATAATACGTTTAATACATTATCTCAAATACACATAAATTGTTCACCATTCACATTATTCGCTTACATTTAAATATTAGTTTTAGCAGTAACACGTGCTCCAATAAAATATTCAAATTCAATAAAGTACATATCGTACTCTGAAAAAAACAAGTTTAGCATAGTTAATTGTTTTTTCCACGAAACAAAAACGCGATGAAAAAATAAGCCATCACAGTTTGTACATATCATAAAATTCATTTATATAAAATAACAAAATTAAAATATTCAACTAGCTGTTTTTCAACCAGTCACATCAATTAAATTAAACTTTAACTACTTATGTTTATCTCTCTGCAAAAAAGCAGCATCACAAATATTGTCAAAATACGGTTACGAATACGTCAACTAAACGTGATACCAAGCACGTAGCCTTAAAATTTCTATACTTTTATTCTTCTCATTTAATAATAATTAACGTATATATGATATTAATAGAAATAACGTAAATGAAAATCTTCAAAAAATGTATAGTATAGGAAAAGAGACACATTAATAAAACATAAACTTGTTGACACGATTCCTCCCCCCCCCCTTATTAGAAGCACTTGGGTTCTTCCCCCATCAACATTATTGGGAAGCCCGTGTAACCGGTAAATATATATATTATATACATATGCTATACACACACTTCAATCGGGCTAAAGTAATTCGGAGACGATTCTTTATATATTTATTTACTTGTCTGTGCACGTGTGTCTACGTATACGTTTATAAATAATACATAAACACATGTTGCGGTTGAGTAAAATACTAGATATTGCCGATCGTTTGTTAGATGCTAATAGACAAAAATATATGTTATTATCACCAAAATTATTTACCATAGAGAATTTGTATAATTCTATTATCTGCTATAGGTCATAGACCTGCTTTGACATATTTCCTACATGTATAGATACATACAATCAATAATCTCCAATGGTATTTATAAAATCATTTTAAAATCTAAAAAATCACTCCAAAAAACTTTTTGCCATCAAACTTTTAAAAAATCGAATCTTATCACCACCTTCACCATTACATCTGGTTTGCATTAGCAAACACATGCACTGTGTAAGAGGCTGGTAGTATAGCTAATAATTGGTTTATCGCAAAGCTCACGTGCTCAAATACAGTTGTGTTGCAAGAGGATAAGATATATTATAGGATTAGTGGATTAACATCGTGAACACGAAGCTCTCGCGTATAATATGGGGCGTGGTCGGGGGAATACCCGTGTATCTTCAAGCTTTGCTGTTGGAATCCGAGAGGATAATATGACCACATGACACGTATTATATATTGTAGTGTGTCTCATTATCGCGTTTTAAGCTGTCTGTTGTATGGTGTAGGTGCGAGCGTGTGTATTTACTCATTTTTGTGTCTGTTTTTTTTTTTTACTAAATTGGTAATTGTCGTGATTGATAAATGGATCTTCTTGTTTTACGAATCGAGATTGTGGAGGTTTGTTTTCGACGTTAGAATTGATTATCTTGATAAAGAACTATAATGACAACTTATTTGAGTTTGTGATATATTTATGTGACTCTATTTGAATTATTGTATTTTATTGAGATGTTTTTTTTTTATTTAGTAAATATTTTAAAATTCATTGTTTTCATTTATTATTAGATCTTAGGTAAAAAATATTATAACTTCAAATCATTCTTAATGAATTTCTTCTTGTTATTAATAAGAAAAACTTAAATTTAATATAAATTATATTAACTCATTTAGCTTAGGGTACCGCCTTTTATTATTTTTTTGGGTAGAACAATGCAGATAATTTTACTTTTTTTATATAAAATTTTAAATAAGTAAAAACATTGTTATAGATTATTCTTGTTACAAAAATTACTTTATTTTATGTTTATCTTATAAAATGAAAGTTATATTAAAGAGTTGCAAGTACAAAAATATACAACTATTGTTTTTCTGCAAAAATCTGTTTTTCAAAAATTAATTTAATAATTTTAAAAATGATTAGCCCTTGATCAAGGCTTTTACACATATTTCAACGTCTGTCCCCTTCTTGTATTCAACCATTCTCTTGTATAATTTCTATTAAAATCGATTAAGCTGTTCGGCGACAATAATTTATAATTTGGTGTATCCTATGTAATTTTGACTGTTCTAGCGGTACACATAGATTATCCAATATTAATAAAGATTTAACAAATAAAAATTGAGAAAATAAAAAAAAAAAGAATGAATAGTTTTGAGATAACGTTTGATGTTCTTCAAGCAAATATTTAACCAAAAAACCGTCAAAATGAATCAACCTCTGCTAAAGAATCAACGAGACTCATTAGCATAAGAAATGACCAAGCCATTATATTTCTCAGACGGAGATCTGGCTTTGACTACTCTACGTCACTACATCTATGTGTGTTCGTGTGTGGACACAGTATAGAAGAGACGACTATGACGATGCCGTTATAACCAATCCATCGCGGTCGTAAATCCTCGAAAATGTGTTTCCGGATATATGTAAAGTCAAATAGCATCAGATACATGGATATGTACCTATGTCCAGTTGATCTAAACTTGGTTGCGCTGGTGATCTTTTGGACTACGATGACGTGTGAACATAAAATAGACATTTATACGTAAAGCTGGACTATGCCAAAATCCCCCGTACTTAAAAGTTCGATGAGGAAAAGTCGTATAGAAATATAGAATATCAGACGAGCGCACGCGCTTATGTTTTTTTCTGATAACTTGATTTTAAATTTTCATATTATGTCGCAATATATTGATTAATTTTATTTCAGATTTGTCAAACTTTTTTTTATTTGTGTCCTAGGGTTTTTTGTGTTTCTGGTTTTAAAAATAAATCTATTTAAAAGTATCGGGATATTCTTGGCTCTCGATTTTTTAATAATCTCATTTTTGTTCGTCATGACGTAAAAAGCATCCTTTTTTTTTGTTTGAAAAATTGAAAGGTAAAATAAAATAAAATTTGTGATTCGGAAGCAATAATAATCAATGATAATAAACTTTTTTTTTGCTGAAATTTATTTCCTTTAATAAGTATTTTTATGCATAGTTTTATTTTTTTTTAAATGCAACAAAAAAATTTGTGTAAAATTGCATGTCAGACACTTTATAGTCAGTCATGATTTATAATAATTTAAACAACTTATACTTAAAATTACATATTCACCAGTTTAATCTATAGTACATAATATTATCAAGCATAAATCTAAACATCAATTATCACCAATCCATTCAGAAAATTATTTCAAATAAAAAAAAATTTCTTAAAGATTCATAAAATCAATTATCCACCCATTACTTACAATTTTTTTTTCCCTCTATAAAAACTTCTTTTACAGCTAAGTTCATAAAAGCACACACCATGCACATCAATGCAAAAGAAAAAAAAAACAATTACTCCTCTCGGTCATTACGATTGTTCCTATCAAGAAGCTCTAAAATCCTTTGATTGTACATTTCATTATCAGGGTCAAAAAATCGATAAACCACCATTATGATCTCATCAGTTCTCAGTTTGTATACAGCCAGATAAAAATAGAAAAAAAGGAATAAGAAGAAAAAGAAAAAAAATCCTATGGAATGAAGTGCTGATTGTTGCAGAGACTCTCTTTCTCTCCATCTCGGTGAGAGATCTTATCTTAAACAACCCTCGAATAAGCCTTCCAAGAAGGGTGGTACTGAATATATTTGGACGAAGCCCAAGGGATGTCGTGTTATTTTTTTCCTCTCTCCCTCTCTCTCCCACTTTCATTCGTATACTCTCTCCCTTTCTCTCATTCGCGTCACGTCAAAAAATATTAGTTGTTGAGGCACGTGGCAAATATATATAAAAGAAAAAGAGCATCTGTCATCTCGTATAATGTATACTCAAGACTTGAGATTTGTCAAAAAGTTTATAAGCACGTGTTGTATCACTGATTATATTTGGCTGGACCTCTGTACTTTTTGCTATATATTAGGAACCACCGATTTCTCATTTTTTTTCTTTCTTCTCAAATTATATGCAAATTATTAATCGATATACTTCAATATGCTTATATTATCCTATTTGTTTGTCTAAAACTCATTGAACCAGCTTTCATGACAGTGTAATAGAAAAGTTCTTTCTCGTCTACTGTATAAATGTAAGTTAAAAAGGACAATTCTCGATAACGAATAATCGATCCCGTGTAACTATAACGAAGAGTCGCTACGACAATAGAACAAAATCAATGCACCAACCATCACCGTATAAAACAATCTCTCTCTCTCTCTCTCTCTCTCTCTCTCTCTTTTATAAGCACATGTATAAAATCGAAAGTTTCAGAGCTTGGAATGCTAGCTATATTCCCTTCCTTTATACATACATACATACGTACACGCATATTGTACACAAACAGCACGAAAACTTTTTAGACGAGGCGTGTATACCGAGTGTCCGGCCTTGGAAAAGTCGACAAAGTGTCGCATTGTCGGATTGCAAGCTCTACTTCTCTTTCTCACTCTTTCCTCTGGCTTTTATTCTTCTCGTCAAGCTCTAAACAATATATGCTCTATAGTGTAGCGTGGCAACGATTGATTTTTTTTCCTCTGTGAATCTGGAGTATTTTATTTTATTGATAACTGTTTAACGGTGAACGTATTTTATAGATACCACTATACTATAGCTTGAATCGAGAAAACTGCCAATACGTAAGAAAGTGAGCATTGAAATGCTTGATTCAATTGTTTTGCAAGTTTAGTTTACTACTTTTGTCGGATATTAGACTTATAAAACTCACGTTGTATCAATATGTTATTCGCACATTATCATCTAATAAATATGAGGAAGTATGATTTTCAGGGTATAAGGATACAAGTGAAAAATAAAAAGATTCTATATCCCTGACGATTACAGTTTTTTTTCGACAACTCATTTATCGTCTTTTTTATTTATTTTTTTTTTTCTAATTTTATATGCCAAAGTTGTACTTCTTTCTTACGCAATTATGCGCAAAATTGGTATGCCGAGGACGCGACCCCGGGTTTCGGGTTTTTAGTAGAATTTTTGGAAAATACACATTTTATATATATACATAGCATGTCCGTAATCTAACGGTTATACGTTTTAAATGCTCGCATACATGAATTTAAAATTTAACTTATGTATATTTACTTGCCAGTTTTTATAAATTGAACCTGTATAGTATGTGTTATATACACAGTCGACCTAAATTTATTATTAATCTTGAAAAATTCTCGAATATACTTTTGAACTATGAGTTCAAGTCTTGGTTTATAAATCAGCTTATTATTCGAAACTACATTAATAAATCATCAATATAATTTCGTAGTATAAAGTTTTATTGAACTTTTTTAAATCGCTAATAATGTTATTTGTAGTACGAGCTTTTTGATTTAAGAATCATAAATTGCAGTTTAATATTTGTATGTTTTACTATTGATCGAAATAGCTCGTATACGCCTTAAGATGTTATAGCGTCAAGGAAGTTATAAGAGAAGTTCAATTTTATCATTAATTTAAAATTCTGCTAATTAATCAGAGTATTAAACGTGAGAAATTCGAATATTGCATAGTCGTCGTTTGATCCTCTATACATATGTATATAAAGCGCCTAATAAGCTATAGTTGCGAAATGTGACGATTGACGAATGTTTTGCCAATATAATTCGTTCTATCACATACAGACATCAAAACGATCAAGCAAAAAACTAAATTTACGATTCAAACTTTTTTTTACAAAATATTTTGATCAATAATATTTTTGTTATTTTCAAAAATTTACCTCAAATTTATATTTAGAATTTGAACAACAATTATTTGATAAACACGTTTTAAAATTTATATATTTTTCTCAATAAAATGATAATTTGAACGATCGTCATAAATTCAAAAAACCATTCGTAATTACATCCAATAAGCTGGGAAAACAGATTTAGCTATTAAATTGTTGACAATTTATGAGCAGTAGCTTTATGCTTTCGGGAAAAAATGCTATCAACAAGATACATTGTATTGGAAATAAATAAGTTAATTCTCGATCTTACACGTGCATAACTTCACGAATATGCTTATTTTTGTTTTTAATACATTCACATTCTATTTTAGGACTAGTACAAGTTAAAAAAACCACAAAAGATTTTCAGACAAGAACTTAAAATTATATCTCACTATAATATTTGTTAAATTGCACAAAACTCGAAATATATCGTCGGCTCCGGGCAAGAAGATGTCACAGATTTTTCCAGGCAAGACAGTACCATTTTAGCTTTCGGACAAAAGAGTACCTTTTCAAAATTCCAGGCAAGGCAGCGCCATTTCAAAATTTCAGGCAAGACTGTGTCATTTCAAAATTCCAGACACGACTGCTATTCCAGAAATTTTTTGTTTCTGAAATGGCACTGTCTTGCCCCTAATTTTGAAATGGCACTGTCTTGCCTGGAAAAATCTGTGGCACCTTCTTGCCCGAAAAAATATGTGGCATTTTCTTGCCCGGAGCCGACAATATATCAACATTTTTTATGTTTAATTTATCATTATATTATAAATTAAAAAAAACTCCTTAATCAAAATAAATTCTTAATCAACTGTACATATTTTAATATTATAATAGGCCTCATCGATGCACAACTCACGCACGTGTACATCCGAGTTTTTTTAAATAAAAACGTACTATTTTTAAATGGGATATATTATATACTGTGGTATATGGGGCGTTTCACATATTTGGAAAAGTTTAAAAATAGATTGGGCTGAAATTTTGTATTTTCATAGATTAGGTTACCAGAAATAAGTATGTAAAATTTTAGGTGCCAATGTCAAATATATTTTTTACCTATAGGTCAAGGTCACGGAAGGTTCAAAGTTGAAATTTTCTACCATGAATGACTACCATATAAACAATAAAATATTATTAATGATTTTAGTATAATTTTTAAATGTAATAAGAAATATATGATTAAAATGTACCAAATCACTTTTTTTCTAGCGTCGGCTATAGGTATTCTCATTACAATGAAAAAAAACTTTCAGCGAATGATTTTTATCAAAAGTTTCAATTTATACTTTACGGCCAATGAAAAAATAATCTTTAAATAATAAAACAATATTTTAAATGAATTCGTATATTATTAAGAATAAAAACTAATTATCTTATATTTAACTCATGGATTATATACTTTGAGACTTACAAACCAGAATAAAAATTTTCTATTATTTTAAATACATGAATGAATTACGTAGCGCATGCGCACTATTTGTCAATTCCTAGAGTTTTAGCGTCCCTAAGTAGGAACCTAGGATGATTAAAAACGAAGATGAGACGCTATATTAGACGCTGTCTTTGGTCACTAGGCACGAACGTGCTAGGTTATCCAACTGAATAAGAAGAAGAAGAACATTAGACGCTGTCTAAGTTGTTTAACATTTTAGCAATTAAAAAATAGTTTAGATAGATACTTCCTGGAGCATTATTGGAATTTCATTAACAGTGAGTAATAATTTATTAAATTTGTCATTTACCCTATCTCATGTAACTGTAGCTGTTTAAAAATTTTCTGTGCGTATTCAGTTATAATAAATACCGTAAAAGGGGGCTACTTTGGACACTTTTCGACATTTTTGTCTGGTTTTTGTTTAATTGCGATGGTTTAATAAAAAAGAATCAAAATCGGTTTTGGCCTATCTTATAGGGCTCGATCCTCTCTAAAAAATGGTATTTTTTTCAAATTTGTACTTCAAGTAGAAAAATTTCTACAGACATTTCAAGCAGTGTCCAAAGTTATACCTGTTTTGGGGCTACTTTGGACACTACAAGAAATAATGAATTTAAGGCTTTAGAAATAGGCGGGATCGAAAGAGGACCTTTCAAGGACCTTACATACCAAATTTCAGGAAAATCGGTCAAAAAACAAAGTAGCTACCAATGAAAATGTGCAAAATTTTGATGAAAATAGGCCAATTTAATTTAAGAGCTCGATAGTGGGCGGCATCGATAAAGTAGCCTTCGAGGAACTACCATACCAAATTTTATCAAAATCGATCAAAAAATAAAAAAGTTATGCTAGAATTAAGATTAATATTCATGTTTTTTTGCTAATTTTTACTTATAATTTATATGGGAAAAAACACAAAATTTTAGAAAAACGTGAATAAAAATTTTTCTATTGCATCTAGAAACTCGCGGTTTGCGGCATTCGATTCTTTGGAAGTGTTCAAATTAACTTAAAAAATAATATCTCATGAAGCATCAAATGCCGATTTTTAAAAGCAAAGTTGCGGTAGCCTAAAATTTCTTGTAATTTTTTCGGGTTAATTTCAAATGCTCATAAAAGGTTGAAAAAAGTTAAAAAGTGCAAAAAAAATTTATGGATAGTCTTTGTACGAGTATGAATTTTCTAAATATCAAGTAACGGAAGAAAAAAAATTTATAACGTTAAAACTAGAGCCCTTTAAAGTGAAAAAAACCAAGTAGCCCCGCGTGTCCAAAGTAGCCCCCTTTTACGGTAGTATAATAAATTTAAGCCAAAATCTTTTCAACTAGTTTTTAAATTATAATTAATAAAAAAGTAGACAAAATTTAAATAAACTTTTAAACTTTACTGATTAAAAATAAAGGTTTTTATCGTATAACTACAGCATAATAAACAAAAAATCTACATATTTGTTACAAATCAGTAAACAATTCAATACGAATAATTTGAGTTTTCATTTTATTAAAAAGGTTAACACTTTATTTCAAATTTTTTTAATTTTCATTTTATCAGTGTTTTATTAAATCTTATAGTTTTATTATTTGTATCGAAAGAGTCAATTAAAACTGTTTTTCAAAAATCTTTTCATTAAAAGTTTTTTTTTAATTATTATTTTATGCAGTAATAAGCATGGAAAAAAATTAAAAAAAATTGCTATTTAATTATTAATAAGACAGCTAGTTACGAGCTAGTTAACAAAATTTACGAGGTAAAAGGTTGCCTAAAATTATTTCATTGTAAATTTTAACATCAATATTATTTTTATTGAATATTAATAATTATATTTAGCTTGCAGTAAATGAATTTTGAATAATTATGAGATTTTTTATTTAATCTTAATTAATAATGAAAAAGCATTATAATGTAAATTTATAATTTTTCTAGGAATTCAAATTATTTGGTAGCTAAATTTATTCAGTGATATATTGACATTAAGAAATATGGCACCCAATCAAACAACAGATGAAAAGGAGCTATTAAAAATTTATCAAGTATTACGTACATATGATTTAAGTAGAGAAAACACATTGAAATATGTTGAAGAACATTTGGACAGTGATTTTGATATTAATTATCAATTAACATTAAATAGCCCAATTTGCCGGAAGAAGCCTGAGTATGCAGGAAATACGCTATTACATTTTGCTGCTGCATTTTATCGAAGTTATGAAACCTCTTATTACGACAGACATAAAAATATATCGAGAGAATGTGATCCCATAATCAATTACTTTATTAAACGAGGATCGGATTTTACAATAAAAAATAGTGATGGCTATACACCTTTACTATTAGATTGTGATAGGGGAATAAAGTACTTTCAAAATAGCCCTAAAATTGCATCTCTTTTATTTGCTCATCTTAATCACAATAATGCCACCAATCATTATTGTAAAAATGGAATATCTCACTTTCA